>PVJN01045063.1:0-17058 GCA_004026805.1 Lasiurus borealis
CCCGGCACACTGGGTCTTCCCAGGAAGCGAGCACATTTCCCCTGGCCTTTCGCCCAGAACGAGCCCATCGCCTCTCCGAGGCCTGCACGTCAGTCCAGAGCGTCTCAAACACCTCCACAGGCTCCCCGAGAGGCCGGGGGGTCCTTCCCTGCCTGCCTGCCTGCCTGGCCCCCAGAAACCTGCAGGGTGAGACTCCGCTTCTGGCTGGTCTGGGGGGAAAGGCTGATGGAGAAAGCCCCTGAGGCCCTCAGAGAGAGGAGGTGACTTCCCCAGGCTTGTGGCAGGCAGAGGAGGAGGGCTGGAGTCTGGGTGCCACCTTCTGCCACCGTCCTGGCCAGTGGGTCTGTCTGTCCCAGCGGCGGCTGGAATAAGGAGATCTGGGGGTGGCAAGTGGCTCCGGGGTCCAGGGCTCCAGGGCCCCAAGGCCTCGGGAAGGGCTGGAGCTGGTTGTTGGGCTGTGGGCTGTTTCTCTGCGGTTGCCCCTAGCAGTGGTTGTAAGCAATGACACCATCTTCCACAGCGCCGGCTCGGCCAGCCGTCCCGGATCCGAGGCACGGGGAATCCACCGGGTGATAACCCGCAGCTCAGCCGGAAGGGAGCTGCTGTGGGGGTTGTGTCAGGTTTGCTTTTCACTGTAAGTGGAGCTTCACCAGAATCTCTCGCCCAAACATTTCAACAAGTCCCCTCCGGGGTGACGGTTGGGACAGGGACCGTGTCTGAGTCGTCTTCACGTCCTGGCACAGGGACGGGCAAAGCTTAAGAAGCGGTAATATGCCTTGGTGAATGGTAATAACAGCACAGCATTTACAGACCTCTTACTATGCGCCAGGCGTCACGCCTCCAACAGGCACAGTCACGGGTGGTCTCCATGATAAGCCAGGCGGGGAGCACTGCTGTCATTATTCTCCTTTTTATAGATTAAAAGCCAGGGAGGCTCAGAGAGGGGAAGTCACTTGCCCGAGGTCACCCAGAAGCCAACCTGAAGTTGGAATCCAGGAATCCAGAACTCTCTGCCATAGAAAATCCATGCTTTCCTTACTACCTCCTCTTCCTGAGTGAGTCAGCAAGCGAATGGATGGATGGATGGATGGATGGATGGATGGATGGATGGATGAAGAAAGCAACTGTGGTGCAGTGGAAAGAGCTGGATGTAGCTTCTAGTTCTGGTTCTGCTCCTGGCCAGCCAAGTGACCTTGGGTGAGTCCCTTCCCTTTGGCCCACCTCAGGTTCCCCTCCTGCACAACAAGAGGGTTAGGCCGCCACTGATTGCCACGGGCTCTTGGGTTCTAACAGGCTGGGATCCCAGGGCAGCAGCAGCAAGGACAGAGATGATCTGCTCTACCACCTATTTCCTGGAACCCACTGTCCTCGCTCTTCATTGGTGGGGAGTGCCCAGCCTGGTGCCCCGGGCATCCCCAGTAAGTCCTGTGAGTGGATGAGGCAGCCCGCACTGCTCTGTGCCCCTGCTCAGGCACCCGCTGTCCCTGCAGGCTGTGTTTTGCCGCATAGATGTCTTTCCCCCAGATTCTTTCCTCAGTGAGACAGGAAGGCCAGTGAGAAACCTACTCTGCCCCACGAATTCCCCCCCAGGACTCTGATTAAACCAGAAAAAAAGGTAAAAGCTTGCACCCAAAGATGGCCACCGTGGCATTATTTTAAAGAGCATCAAACTGATGGCTGCATCCCTAGTGTCCCACCAGATGGGGCAAGTGGAAGTCATGACACAGCCACTCCACCCCGTCGAAGAGGAAATGTCTTATGACAAACATGAGGGAAAAAAAAAGAATTTAAAAAATTGTGCATCGAAACTTCCTAACAAAGATAATAATGATGAATATCAGTCACTTACTAAGTGTCAGGCATTGTCCAAGCAAAGATCTAAGCATTTTGCACACATTAACTCGTAACAATAATGCCTTTTAAAGTAGGTACTAATAGTATTGCCAGATGAGGAAACTGAGGCAGAGCCCAACCCAAGAGACGGAGCTGAGATGGGAATTTGGGCAGGCTGGGCTCACGTGCCCTTAGCCACTACTTAACCGCAAAGCTGCGAACCTGATGACTGATTTTCCATGCTCTTATATATGGGTAATTTTTTCCTATTTTTCTAACCTATTCATATGGTGGTTCTATTATTTTATGAAATTTTAAAAAGGCTTTAAAGGAAAGAAAAATAATAAGCAGTCGACTGGATTATCATGAACCCTTGGTTTCAGCCAGGACTACAACTTCTTTGCTGTGGGGTCTTGGATGAGTCACTCTACCTCTCTCTGAGCTTTGTTTTCCTCTCTCTCTTCTCAAATGAGAGTTTCAAGCCAAGGTACCTAGGAAACCCCATCCAGCTTGTTCAACCATCGGTGACTAGACTAGACTCTCCTCCACAGCCCCGTGCAAAAGACAGGCAAAACAACGCTCACTCTCCTCATTTTACTGGTGGGGACACAGGCCAACGAACTGACCGGCCCTCGTTAAAACCTCACCCCCTCAGCGAGACCATTCCAGACTACCTCCTTTACCACGTCAAATCTCTGCATTCTATGCTCTCCTTGCAGCCTTCCAAGAACTTCTATTTCATTTCAGTCAAGAGTTGAACAAGGGTTCTGTGGCCACATACATTGGGAAAATGTGAGATCAGACCAAGCTGAATCTCTCCAAGATGTCTCAGTGCCTGTATTAACGCTAACGTGCTTTACCTTTCAACACAGAGACACAGTGAACCTTTAGTATTTCCCAAACTTATTTGGTCCCCAAGATCATTTAAAAATATTTTTATTATTATTAGATATGCCACATGTAGAGAAAAATATGGGAGATTAATCTTATCGCCAACTTAATGATTTCTATACCTTGTGGCACCTCTGTCTGCCCTCTGCAGTGTGCGCTCGCTCTCTGGGTTAACGCTGACCCCTGGTGCCTCCCGCCCACCCCATGGCAGAAGGCCAGGGTATTTGTTGAATAAGCAAGAGAACAGAGGAAAGCTAGCGTTCTCACCTCGAGTTCTCACACAGATTAATGATGACTAATTCCTCATCCCAAGGATGTTTTTAAACGGTTGTGGTGAACATGTATTTTCTTCCCAAGGCACACCAGGCACACCTAAGGAGACCTTCACCCATCCAAATTAATCAGCTCACCGTCCCCTTCCCAAGCTCAGGGCACCTTAACCTTCAGCCCATGAGGCCCTCCCTCAGAGAGGTACCAATGTGCTGAGGGATGGGCTCCAAGCATTTGCAAAGCTTAATTTCTTTTTTTTTTTAATTGATTTTTCTTTTTTCAGAGAGGAAGGAAGAGGGATAGAAAGTTAGAAACATCAATGAGAGAGAAAGATCCATCAGCCGCCTCCTGCACACCCCATACTGGGAATGTGCCCGCAACCAAGGTACATGCCCCTGACCGGAATCGAACCTGGGACCTTTTAGTCTGCAGGCCGACACTCGATCCACTGAGCCAAACCAGTTTCGGCAAAAGCTTAATTTCTTAATGGACGTCTGTCCAAGGGGTCGTTCTGTTTCCCAGTCACCTTGCCCAATGATTGAAAGTCAGCATTATTGTTGTCATGCTGCTAAAGATCACAAACTTGAGCCCTTTTTATGCACAGATTCCTGCTTTCCCCTCCTCCTCTCTCCCTCATGTAGCGTGCTGCATTCTGCAGCCAGGTCCAGGTGCAGGGGTCACCGTCCCTGCACCGTGCCACAGTGGGAAGAGCTATGGGGCCAGACCCTGGCTGTATCACTTACTGGCTGAGAGACTCTGGGCCAAGGGCCTTGCCTCTCTGAACTTCATTTCCTCATCTGCTAAGTGAAGATATTTTTTTAAATGTAAGAGAGGCTGGTAGACTGAAACCTGATAGGCCAATGTATATGAAATTATGTGCAGAGTCCCTAACAGATATCCTATAAATTACACTTTATCTCATTTACTCCTTTTAACCACCTATTGAAGTACTATTATGACTCCATTTTATAGCTGAGGCCAGAGAGGTTAAGTCACTTGCTCAGAATCACTCAGAGAGTAAATGGAGAGCCGAGTCTAGATCTCACATCAGCTGACTCCGAATTTCTGCAGAGATAGTGCTTCCCAGATGCTGGTGATGCTTATGCATTACAGATGCAATAATACTGTTTCCCTGAAAGTAAGACATCCCCGAAAATAAGACCTACTTCCAGTTTTGTCTCTCACTAATATAAGGCATCCCCCCCAAAATAAGACCTCCCCCCAAACATAAGGCCTCCCCGGAATATAAGGCCCCCAAAACTACCGTAAGGCATCTGACTCCTGATTTAAAGAGACCTCGCACTGCCTGAACAGCTCCGGCTGTGCTGCGGCCAATCAGTGAGCTGGTTTGTGATGACAACGACTACTGTACCGATACAGGTAATAAATTTCCTTTTTTGTTGTTCAACAATAAATTGTACCGTATTCTTCTTCATGGAAAAATAAGACATCCCCTGAAAATAAGCTCTAGCGCATCTTTGAAAGCAAAAATTAATATAAGACACTGTCTTATTTTCGGGGAAACAGGGTAGACTGGAAACACACACACACCGCCCACCTTTGGGAACACAGCTTCAACCTCAACCTGTCCCTGCCGTGCACTCTCTGAAGGGTTGAGGTGGGCCATAACCTGCAGAGGGCACCCAAGACCTAGTACCATCAGCCAACTGGTGTGGTCAAGTGCTGAGGAGCCATTTCACAGGCATCTACTTTATTTATACCAGCAGGCACCATGCTGGAGCCGTCCCACTCACCGCCTCAATCCTCAGATTCCAACTGTGATCACCTCCATTTTCCAGATAAGGCTCAGGGAGGAGGAGTTCAAGCACCCAAACAAGACTGCTGGGAAGTCAGAAAGGATTTGAACCAAAGCCACCCCACCCGCTGCCTCCCCCAAATCTGTTCTCAGCCCATCTCCACTAGCTGGCTCATCGGCAGGCAGGCCGCCTGGGAGAGTCCCACCCTGCCGGTACCTGGCTCCTGCCACTCAAGCACATCACCTCTGCTCCCTAGGTCCTCGGCTTCTGGTCTATAGCACGGGCAGGAGCACACTGAGGTAAGACAGAGGAGGGGCTGCAAAGATAATGCTTTGCAAACGACTGCCTAATCACCAACAGTTGTGCTGTTAGAGGATTTGGGGCAAGTGGAAATCATTTGGGCCTCAATGTTCTCCACTGAACAGTGGGGGAGGAGGGATCAAATCCCGACAGAAAGGATCCTATAGGCAAGTGCATTTCACGGGCCTTTCAGCGTTCCTGACACACAGCAGAGCACATAAACATGTATTGATTAGTAGACACGCAATAACTTATTAGCGTTTTTCCCCTTAACTAGTTCTGAGTCCCCATGGTAGCAGTGGCATGCAGAGGTGAGGTGGGGGGCCCTGGCTCAGGATTTGAGGAGCGGAGGGGTTAGGGCAAGCATTCAGCCAGGTCCCTCAGGCGGGGAACCATTCCTTTCACATAGGATTGGTGTGGGGGGGGGCTCCCCTGGTCTCCCCCAGGACAACCCCCACAACGAATCACACTTGGATAAACTGACTGTGGGTCTGACACTACACCTCCTGGGTGATTTTCTCCAGGAGCCAGACTGTGTGTGGTTCATTGGCCTCTGTATCCCTGGGGCCTGATGCTGAGAGACATTCATTCGGTCAGATGCAAGAATGAGAGATATAACAATGCCGAAAATCCAATCTGCTCCTAAACCACAAACCCGAGCCTCCTGCCTCACCGAGGCCAGCAGAGACTAGTTCCTGCTGGTTCCAGACTCAGACCCAGCTGTGGGCACGGACTCTGTTTCCTATAATCCGGGTAACAGAGGCATGTGCTCTGAGGTGCCCATTTTACAGATGAGGAAGCTACGGCTCAGAGATGGTTAACGGATTTATCCAAGACGCGCACACACACAGTGAGTGGAGGAGCAGAACCAAACCCGGCTCTGCCTGATCCCAAGTCCCTGCTCCTTTCTTCCCAGCCTGCGCCCAGGGGTGGGCTCACACAACCGCCATCTACATAGCGGGGAGGGACAAAGTATTCAACTAACCAGAGCAAAGGCAGAGCTTCCGACCCGCAGTCCAGATTCGTCCAGGCTGAGAAAGAGGCGCCAAGGAAGGTCCCTCGATCTAACCCCAACAAGGTCAAGCCCACGGGAGACAGAAGGGAGGGGCTCTGGGTGTCGGACTGGTGCAGCAACATCCCGCCTGCCGTAAGCCCTGGCCAGAGAGACCCCCAGGCACAACGGCCCCCGCCGGAAAGGGTGCGGCGTGCCCGGAAAGCGCAGGGGTGGGGGTGGCAGCAGGCGGGCCCAGGGAGGCGCACCAGCACCCCATTGGCCGGCCGTCGCCTCCCTCCCGACGTCACCGAGCAGCAGAGACAAAGCTGCCCCAGACTCCCGGCTCGCCCGCCCGAGAACTGCAGATCCTCACCTACCACCCCGTCTCACCCCCAAACTGCCGCCATCACCCCCCCCCCAAAGGCGTTATTTTTCCTTTCTCCCTCCTGACTCGTTCGAAGGGAAACTTAGGGCGGCGGGCGCAGCCCTCCTGGTCCATCACCGTCACCCTCCTTCCCTCCGGGTCACCTCCCCCTGCCTCACCCCTCGATCCCTGGCGACCTGGGGCCAGAGGACGGGTCAGATTGGCCCGGACTCCAATCCCAGCATTGCCCGCCCCCTCCCCGCCGCCGGGGCGAGACAGGGTCACCTCCTCTGTCAATGTTCCTATCCCAAAGCGTGCGCTGCTCTCTTTTAACCGCACATTCTAAGGAATGCATTGGTGAGATCTGTTCTAAAGGGGCATACGCTCCCCCCACCTTCTTGTGTGAGTGGGGACACTGAAGTCCAGCGACCAGGACAGTCCTTCTTCCTGTCACTCGCAGTCAGTCGATGAACCCAGTGAACATTATCCTTCGCCGCTACTCACTGGGCAGGTAAGGGCCAGCCCCTGTGGTAGGTAGGCATCATCTCAACAGCTCTTCCCATAAGCCTGCTGTGTAGATCATTTTTGGGGTGTCAGTTTCGCATACGAGGAAATTGAGGTTCCGGGGAGTTCAGTGACTTGCCCCGTAAGTAAAAGGAGGAGCTGGAGGGTTAAGAAGGGGCGTCACCACTCTGAGTCACACAGGAGCCTGGAACTGCCAACCTGGAGTTTTTAGCGTCTTGGGGATGATGGACAGACAGACCCTTTGAAAATCTGGGGAAGGCTCTGGAAAGCAACCTCATAGTAGATAGAATTGCACACCTGAACCCTATATAATTAGCCAATGTCACCCCCATAAATTCAATAAAAAAGGGAAGAAAGCACCCTCATCCCACGGAGTTTCAGAGGTGCCCTGGACTTCCTCCGGCTCCCCGGGGGCAGAGCCAGGAGCGGCCCCTGGCCTGCCCAGGGCATCTGCCCACTGCCACCTTCCTCACCCAGCCTTGCTTCTGGGAGAGTCTTAGGAACAACAAAGAGACAGAAGAAACATCTAGAAAAAAACGCCGGAAGAGAGAAACTAGAGCGAGCAAGAGAGGAGCAAGCAGCAGAAGGAATTAACGGCTAATAGTAGTTGCCTTGGATGGGCCTCCTGGGATGGGGGGCGGGGGGCGCTCTGGATTTATCTGAAACGTTTGAACCCTCTACAATACAAACGTATAGGAGTGTCACTGCTTGAGTAATAAATAGCAAATGTGAATTGTTTACGAGAGAGAAAAGAGACTTGAGTGTGGAGACAAAGGACAGAGGGACACACACACACACACACAAAACAGAAAACAACGGAGAGACAAACACTGGAGGAGAGAGAAGATGTAAAGTTAGAAAAACAAGATGGAACAGAGACGGACTGAAGAGAAGGGGAAAGAGAACGGAGGGAGGTAGACAACACAGAAAGACAGGCGTAGGGGGAAGGTTTTCCCAGGCCCAGAGTCCTGCTGTGTGGTTCAGGGGGGCCCCAGGTCTCTGTAGGGCCCGGCGCCCCACCCCCACCCCAGTCCCCAGCTGACCTGGAGGACCCGCTTGGTGAGGCCAGTCTTTTGGGCGAGCTGCTTCAAGTCCTTGGCGTCGGGGTTGTGGTTAATGGCAAAGTAAGACTTCATGGTCCGAAGCTGGTGGTGCTTGAAGGAGGTGCGCATGCGCTTCGTCTTCTGGCTGCTCGGGTAGGGCTGGTCCCGGTCCAGGTGCTCCGCGTCGTTCTCGTTGCAGCTGAGCGCTAAGGAGGGCGCAGAGGCGGCAGGTGAACCTCCTGACCCGCTCCTCCCACACCCTGCCCGTCCACCCCCGCCCCTCCCACCGGCACCCGATGTTTCCAGCCTGGGGAGCACCCTGTGATCCAGACCTTATCCCCATTTCATCGATTTCTGGGGGGAATACGAGGCCGGGGAGAGTGACCCGCCCACGGCCACTCAGCTGGGAAATGCTGATTCAAAACCAGCTCTGCGAGAATCCAAACCCCATTTGGAGCCACACTGTGTTACAGTAATAATAATAATATGAATAACAGCCGAAACCAGTTTGGCTCAGTGGATAGAGTGTCGTCAGCCTGTGGACTGAAAGGTCCCAGGTTCGATTCCGAGCAAGGGCGTCTATCATGGCTGCGGGCACATCCCCAGTGGGGGGCGTGTGAGAGGCGGCTGATCCATGTCTCTCTCTCATCGATGTTTCTAACTCTCTATCCCTCTCCCACTCTGTAAAAAAAATCAATAAAATATATTTTAAAAATAATATGAATAATAACAATTACTGTTATAACCTGTTGGTGACGTATTCAGCTCCAGAACTCCAGAGGATGTGCTTTAGGGCTTCATGGGCACATTTTCATTGAACCCTCCAAACCCCATGAGCCAGGCCGTATTTTCCCCTTTTTTACAGACATTGAAACTGAGGGTCAGGAGGAAAAGTCACTTGATGAAGACCCAGCATCAGAGGGACTCGGAACCCAGGGTCTTCTTGTTCCCCTCCCCCCAGCACTTCCTAAGGAGGGATGATCTCCGGTCTCCCCCAACCTGGAAGTTGCTAACTGGCACCTCTCCGCCAGCCCTCATTTAGCCCTTATCGAAAGTACAGGGGAACTCCTGGTCCGTGGGCACTGGGCTGGGGGTCAGATATTGTATTTTACAGTTTAATCCTCACCGCTGCCCCGGGAGGCAGCTGTTGCCAGTTTTACCAGGGGGGTAATGAGGCAGGGAAGGTGAGTGGTCTCTGAAAACCTCACGGAGTGGCACAGTTCTAACTGGAAAGGAAAGAGGTTGGAGGGAGACAGGAGTGTGTATTCCACACCGAGGCTATGCCCTTGGCTTTCTAAACACCCTAGACCTTCACGGCTGCTCCTCCGTGGGTGGCTCTGGCTATTCACCCCATTTTACAGACGAGAAAACGAACGCTGAGGGAAACGACGCCATGGTGCACCGCTGGTAACGGCCGGGCCCAGATTCCCCTCGGTAATCCCTGCCTTTTCTTCCCTCAGCAGCACAAAGGCAGGCAGCGATGAGGCATGACTCTTTGGGGAACCCTTCCCCATCCAGAAGGGGCCCAGCTGGGGCCTGGCTCCCAATGCCTGCAAGGCACTGGGGGCAAAGGGACCGGGTGGAAACCTCAAGCCGCAGGAAGTTGCTTGGCAACCTGGCGGCTGATTGAGACACGCAGGATCCTCTCCAAGATCCCCTCATCACATCCGGAGTGATTACACACATAAGGTCTTACTTTGGGGGAAGAAGCTTCCTAGATTAAGTCAGTCCCCTGAAAGCGGACAACTGGGGATACATCTTGGGCCCCATCACATGCCCACGACCGAGCTACCGGATTTAACAAACACTGTGCCCAGTTAAATTCGAATTTCAGATAAACAATGAACAATTTTTTTTTAGTACAAGTATGTCTCCAATATTGCACATGGGACATACTAAAAATCCAAACACTTCGTGACATACACTTACATTTGAAAAGCATTTGTTGTTTACCCCAAATATTACATGGGATACAATTATACTAAACATGTATTTGCTGTTTACCCCAAATTCAAATTCAACCGGGAGCCCTTGCATTTTACCCGAGGACACGACCTCAGAAGTACTGGGCTCTCCTGGACACCTCCGCCTCCCTCTGCCCACGGGAGAGGAGCCTCTTGCAGAGAGAGTTTGCAAAATCCAGGTCTTGTTCTTAACCTTAGGGTTCTCTTCCCACAGGCACCCCAATCCCCCCCTCTCCGAACTGTACTCCCACGAGCTGTGCCCAATGATTTAAAGGGGATCCATGGAAACTGCCCTGCCCCCTCTGGGGGACCAGCGACCCTCTTCTTGCCCCCAGTCCCCGGCTACTGGGGGTGGGGGGTAGGGCAGGCCTTCCCACAGGGGATCTCTGGGCCTATCCCTCCGCCCAGCTCCTGCCTGGGCCTTGCTGCTGTTAATGAGTTCCGTGGGGACCCTGGCGCCCCGTGCACCCCAGGGACGTGGCCCGAGAGTGGCCTACAACAGGGTGTAGGGGGGGAGGGTAGAGAGGGAGGGGGAGGGAGAAAGGGCAGAGAAAGGAGAGAAAGAGAGAGGGGTAGAAAGACTGAGAAGATGAAGAGAGAGAAAGGAGAGGGGATAGGAAGGGAAAGATGGACAGAGCCAGGAGAGAAAGAGGAGGGAGAAGGGAAAGCAGTGGAGAACCAGAGAGAGACAGCTACAAAGACAGGAGGAAATTGGGAGAGACAGAGAGAGAGCCTGAGGGGACAGTGAGGCCCAGAGATAGGGGGCGATGCTGGTGGAAGGTCCGGGGCACGGAACTGCACCCCAGGTTCAAGGAGGCCGAGGAGGCCTGTCCTGAAGCTGCCACTGGCTGGGAGTGCGAAAAGGGAAAAGGAGGGAAGGGGAAAGGGAGCCGCCGAGGCAGGGAGGCCGAGGCCGGCCAGCAGCGGGGGCGCAGGTCTGTGCTGGGGAAACAAGGCCGCGGGGGAAGTGGCCGCTAAGCCCAGGTTTGGCGGGTGCCCCAGACCCCCCACTCCCGCTCCCCCCCCCCCCCGTGCCCGGGGCAAGTCCCGATCCCCAGGATCGGAGGGGGGAAGAGCCAGGGGCCAGGGGAAGGGGAGGACCTGGCTTTCTCTCTTCTTTTTTATTTTTTCTTTCCTCTCAATTAGGCCGATTCAATGGAGCTAAAGAGCTCGTAAAATCATGAATAATTTACTCGTGATCTGTTATTAACCCATCGGGTTTCGAGCTCTTGTCGCTGGGGCTGAACCTGTAATCAAATCTGACTTCGCCTCATTTTACTAAAGACGAGATTGTAGGTTCAATTGTCTAAATAATGGATTGGAATCAAATCAGTAATTACGCCGCCAGGCGCGCGAGCGCGCACACGCACACATACACACACACACATGCACACGCGCACACACACACGCAGCCCGGCTGGGGCAGGCCCGCGTCCGGCAGGTCCACGCGGGACCCCGCGGCCGTGGAGCCCCGAGCCCGGCGCCAAGTGCGCGGCCCGGGCCCCTCGCCGGCTGCGGCCACCTGGCCCGGTTCCCCCGCGCGCTCGCGGGCCCGCTCGCGGTTGGGGAGGCTCCCGTTCCACCTCCGGGGCCGGGGCTGCGCTCTCGGGGCGGAGGGAGAGCCCGGGGAGGGCCGCCGCGGCCACCGCCCCGGAAGGACTTTCCACGACCTGCGGCCCCGCGGGTGCGGCGCCCCTTCCCTCGGCGGCCGCGGGACCCGCGCACCGACGGCGCCCCCTCCCACTCTGCGCAGCTCGCCGCGCTTTCACTCCGAGCCGCGGCTCCTCCACCTCGCTGCCCCCCAGAGCCGGGGGCCTGGCAGGGGCGCGGTTCGGCTGGGCGCCGGACACTCGCGCCAACCAGCTCACGTCCTCTCGGTCGGAAGCACTCGGACACCCACACTTGCGCCGTACACACCGCCCGCAGGGGCACCTCCGCGGCGCCCCTTTCCTTGGGCTCCCCCCTCCCCCCTCCCCCCCACTCCTGCCATTTGCCGGCTGCCTCTGCCCAGAAGGGAGCGAGGAAGACAACAGCCAAACCTGGCCGGGCCGGGCCGGGGCCGGGCGGCCCTGGAGGCGCCCTCTTTCCCAACCTGGTCCCGGGAGCCCCGAAAATAAGCGAGCCACACGGCCACCAGAGATGCGCCCGCACGCGCGCGCCAGTGCGGGGAGCCCCGGCCAAGCTAGGCCAGGGACGGGCACATGGGGAGAGCGGAGAGGGACACAGAGGAACGGGGACACACACACACACACACACACACACACAGAGAGAGAGAGAGAGAGAGAGAGAGAGAGAGAGAGAGAGAGAGAGAGAGAGAAGGAAAGAGAGAGAGGAGACAAGGAGAAAAAGAAATGGCAGGGGTGGGGAACGTCTTGTAGAGGTGCCAGCTCTCCTAAAACTCCGTCTCCAGCCACCTCTCTCCCGCTCGCTGTGGCAGCCTCACCGGGGACGGTGGCTGAACAGCAAAAAGCACACACACACACACACACACAATCTCTGAACTTCTCCCTTCCCAATCCAAACCCTGTTATGAACCTGCGTCCTGGGGCAAACGCAACCCCGCTCCCTGCCCTCCGGGCGCCCTGTGGCCCGGCGCCTGCAGAGGCCGCCTCCCTGGTAAATAGGCCCGGCTTTGTTTGGGGGTCCGGCCTGTTTTCAGGGTGTTGGGGTGGGGGGAGGGTGGAAGTTTGGGAGAGCGGTATTGCCGGTGGGGCCTTCCCCACATCTATAACCCGGCGGCGGGCCTCCGGGGTCACCTCGCCCTCCACCAGGCCAGGGGCTGCACCTCCCTCGGGCTGGGCGCGCAGACACACGCGCGGCGCCCCGGGATCTGCCAACAACCAATTTCGTTGGAGCGAACGGGGGAACCCCACCTGCCCCTGACGGTCCTCCCCAGCCGGCTCTAGAGGTTTGGCGCTGGAAATAACCCTGGCTCCTTCCCCACCGCGGCCCCGGCTGCCGGGTCCTCGGCTTGTTTCGCTTTGTTTTGTTCCCTCTGCTGCGACAGACTAAGGGGAAAAGGAGGAGGAGAGCAAAGTCTCCGGATCCGATTCTGCCGCAAACGAAAGGAAGAAAAATAATTGCGCGTCAACTCTCTCTGGTTCGGAAGCCCGGGGAGTCATAAACCTTCCCCGGGGCCGTGCAGACTTCGGGCAGATGTTGGCGGTTCCATTGGCTGAGGCCCGGCACCTCCGCGCTGGCTGTCCTGACCGGGGGAAGGGGTGCGGGAGGGGGCCGAGCCTCTCCTTCTCGGCGGCGGCGTGGGGTTCGAAGATGCCGGAAACGCGAAACAAGCCCTCACCCTACCCCGAAGCGCAGCCCAGGCCTGCGCGGGTCTCCTCCCCAGGCGCCGGCTGCTGCGGGTGCCGGCTCTTCTCCACCCAGCAGCGCCGAGAACTTGGAGGAAGGAGCCCGGGGAAAACCGAGCCCTGGCCGCGCAGAAAGCTCCGGGGGATGGCAATGCCCCCCGCCCGGGCTCGGAGGGCTCCGGGGCCCAGTTCCCCGGGCCTGCCGCCTTCAGGACGCTTTGCACTACAGGCTGCCCGGCAACCGGGTCTCCGTTCCCCAGACCATTCACTGCCCGTCTCTCCTCTGGGGTCCCTGGCTGGGCTGCCTGGTTCCTCCAGCGCCCTGGCTCCCGCCCTCAGCCGCGCACACCCGGAGCCGGTTTGGCGCGGGCTCCACCGCGCTTTCTCTAGCATTGTACTCGCTCTCTGCCCCGCAGGATGAGGGCAAGGCCCGGCCCAAAAAGTCGCCTCGGAAAAATGTCTGTGCCGGGAGCAGCTAGACCCTCCGGCCAGCACTCTGCTGCCGCTCCTGCCCCAGCCAGGGGCGCACGAGGCTAAGATCCCGCCGGCCAGATCGTGGGGTGCTCCGGCCCGGGCAGCTCCTCCGGGACAGCGTGCTCCCCGAGTGCTGTAGAGATCCGTGTACACAGCCCACCGAGAGACTCCTTCGGGGCGGAGGGGAGCGCCGGCCGCCCCGCGCGCACTGTACCCCCCCAAACCGGACGGACGGGGACGCACGCACGCTCCGCGCGCCCGGCACTCACCGGCGTTGTAGGCCGCCAGATCCGCCCCGGGGCCCGGGCTCTTGCGCTTCCTCGGCCGCCCCTTCTGCACGGTGCCCACGCCGTTGTAGTAGGGAAGGCCCAGCGGGTTGGCCCCGGCGGCGCCCAGCCCCGCGCTCTTGGCCGCAGCGGCCGCAGCGGCCGCGGCCGCCACGTCAGCGTGGTTGAAGTGCGCGGGGTACTCGCCCTGCAGCAGCGCCTCGAAGTGCAAGCGGCAGTAGACCAGGCTGTCCTTCATGCCGAAGTGGTCGCCCGTGGTCAGCATCTTGTTACACGTGGTGCACGTGAAGCAGTTGAGGTGGTAAACCAAGTCCCGAGCCCGCATCACCATCTCCGAGGCCGAGATGCCCAGGTGGCAGCGGGCGCAGCGCTGCACCGAGAACCGCCTGTAGGGACCATCGGGGGAGGGACTGTGGGGACACGCGGTTGGGTACCCCCATATTCCTCCTCCAGGTGCCGCTGCTGCCAACGGGGAAAATCCCCTCCGCGAGGTGGGCAGCCTGGCTCTTCACGTGGAGGATGAGGGAGAGGGGATACAGTTTGGCCTACGTCTGACGCTGCCCTGCCACACGGTGCCCCTCCATCACTTTCAACCTACAAAGGTTTCTACTTCACCCAGAGCCCCAGCGAGCCCTGGCTTGGGAGTTCGGGGGAGAAACTCCCCACTTACCCTTCCTACTCTAACCTGCCCTCCACCCCAGCGCCTGAATATCCTACAGACCTTTGTAATTTGTAAAAACAAAACAAAACAAAAAACCGAAGAGGCAAGGAGAGAAAGCGGAGAGGAATATATAAACAGACTCTAACCCTACACCCAGAGAGGGAAAAACAAGAAACCTGGTGGTACCTGTCACTAACGATTTTGATTCTTTAATCGGGGACTCCCATCTCCCAGAAATGTCCTCACATCCAGTCCCCTAGCTCTCTGCCCAACTTTGTTCCGGGCCAGCCCAGGCCCCCTGGGTTGGGATGGGGGGTGGTGGTGCTAGTTTCTGTTCCCTCTGGTGGACCCAAGAAACTTCAAAGGGAGAGGGGTGCAAGGACCCCCGCACCCCAGCTTAATTCTGGTCTAAACTCGGACAGTTTCTGCTTTTCTCTGGATCCCTACACTTCACAGGCATTTCCAAGACTGTCCCCCCAAACGACTGTGTGTAAAGGTTGTTGGCCAATTCTGCGTGCCGGCTTGGAGAAGAGAGCCCTCCCCTGGGACTGGAGTGGGGAGAGAGAGCCGGGGAATTCTGGGGGGCGGTGGGTCCCGAGGTGGGGGGGGGCTACCTGTAGTAGTCTTCCTTGCAGTAGATGCTCCCATCCTTGCTGAAGCAGGTGAGCTCTGACTCCAGGTTGAGCTTGCACTCACAGCACTTGAGGCAGCGCATGTGCCACTGTTTGTCCACCGCCAGCAGGTAGTAGCGGTCGGAGATCTTGCCCCCGCAGCCGGCACACAGCGCAGCTCGGTCACTGCTGATGGACGGCATGGTCTGCGGAGGGAGGGAGGTGGGAGACTGCAGCGCCCGCCCGGCCGCCCGGGGGAAACCAGCACCCAAAGTTCCCACCGTAACCGGCTGACCCTAAACTCCAAGAAAAAAAAAATGCCAGGGGCGTGCAGTGTGCTTCCTGCACCCCAAAATGCCCATATCCAGAAGGTTGAGAACACAACAGCCCAAGCAGGCCATAGGCCTGGTTGCTGGCCTGGATAGATCTCCCCCACTTTACAACCCTGTTCTGTCCCTTCCGCCCTTTCCCCAGCAAGTCTCAGGCTATGTTTGGGGGGGCTGAGGCAGCGGTGGCTATCCCGGTCAGGCACTCCAAAGGCTCCCTCCAAAACTGCTTCTGGCAGAAGCCACTTGGCCGGGCCCCCAGAGAAAGGGGTAAGATGACCATGAAAAGACACCCTACACACAGACTCCTCTCCAGAGACACACAGAGTTCCTGGCAGCCAGCCCCGGTAATCTCTGGATCCTTAAGCCAAAGGTTTAGGTTAGGGCAGGTCACAAGTCCCAGGATCCTGAGGGATGATGGGGGGAGGCAAGGGGGGGTGCAGAGGCACCCTCAAAGTCTCTGAGTGCAGGACAGGCCCCATCCAAATGGTCGGCTAACCAAACTGACAGGCTGAGATGGTCTAACCCTGAGAGGAGCGGGCTGGGAAGGCAGAGGCACGGGCACAGCCGCTCTGGCTTTCTGTGCAGAGAAACTTCCTGTGTTCCCACCTCCTCTGCCTCTAAAGGTCACTGCTGGGCCCGACTTGGGCAACGTCTGCTCCTCTGGCCCCCAGGGAGGACTGAGGCGAGGAACTGACTATTTGGGGCCGGGCTGGCACCGCCAGGTGTGTGGCGATCCGAATGGACTCAGCTTCTGCAGAGCCAGGCCCGGGAGGAGCCTGAACGGGGAGAGCCCTTGGCCTGGCCCGGTCCAAGGGAGCAGAAAGCCCAGGTCAAGAGCAACAGAAAGCGGTGGCCCAGACGCCTTCACTCCCCGAAACTGCGCTCGGAAGCAGGCCGGATTGCCAAGAAGCGGGATCGGCCCAGGCCGGCTGGAGCCCCAGCGTTCCCGGTTGCTTCGCCCCGCTCCGTGGTGGCGCCAGCAGCCGGGGCCAAGCGGTGGCGGGGAGCTCGGCGCTGGTGACCAGAGGGCCCCGCCAAGTGAGAAGAGAGCCATCTCGGGCCGCGCGCGGGGAGGACTTCGCTCTCACTTGGGGAGAACTGCTCTCTTCCACCCTCTGGCTCTAAAATTTCGCTCTCCACCTTTTTCCCTCTCCGCCCCAGCAGCCCGGTTTCCCCCGAGCGGGGAGCTCCAGGCCTTGTTATCCTGCCCGCGGATTCCCCGGCGCCCCGTCCCGTGCGGCACGAAGAAAGCTCCCCCAAAGTGCCCCCAAACTTAGGGGCGCAGAGGCGCAGACTCACAAGGCCCCGTCCCAGCTTTCGGCCCGATCCGCAGCCGTGCGCCTACCGTCTCCGTGTCGCCGCGGTCGATGGCGGAGCTGATGGCGGGAGCCTCGCTCTTGGCCCTGCGGTCCATCTCGTCGATGACCCCGTGCACCTCGGGGCCCGA
>PVJN01045064.1:0-17057 GCA_004026805.1 Lasiurus borealis
GCCTTAGATTAGCTCCTTCCAGCCAGCCTCTTTTCCCTTTTGGAAAAAACCCAACTACAGGGGCCAAGGAGCAGTGCATCTGGACCAGACTGCCACAAGGGTTCAAGAGCTCCCCTACTCTTTTTAGTGGAGCACTAGCATCTGATCTAAGTTCCCAGGACAATACTTGAGGTGTGTTCTACTCCTGGATAGCTCCACATGAGCTCAGTGCTGGGAGGGAACACAAGTCCTTCCAAGACTATTAATTGAAACAGGTTATCGGTGTCTAAGAAAAAAAGCACAGATTTGTCAGAAAGAAGTCAAGTATCGAGGCTTTCAGATCACCCAAGGCAAACGAAGGCTAGGGACTGAAAGAAAGCAGGCAGTATGTGCCATCCCAGTCCCTAGAACCCGGAGGCAGATTCGGGAATTCCTGGAAGCGACAGGGTTCTGTCGAATTTGGAACCCAGGGTTTCAATGCCTCTCTATGAAGCTTTAAAAGGGGAAAAGAAGGCACCCATCAACTGGGGTCCCAAACAGAGAAAGCCTTCATCACCACAAAGGCAAAGCTCACTGAGGCCCCAGCACTAGGGCTACCAGATGTGACAGGAGACTTTAATCTTTTTGTTCATGAGAACAGAGGGGTAGCCCTAGGAGTTCTAACCCAGGAATTTGGACCCTGGCAAATACCAGTAGTCTATCTCTCCAAGCAGATTGACCCAGTAGCTTCTGGGTGGCCTCCATGTCTCAGGGCTCTTGCAGCCACTGCATTGTTAGTCAAGGAGGCAGATAAGCTTACCTTCGGACAAAACTTAAATGTAAAAGTAACCTCATGTGGTTGTCACCCTGATGGAAGCTAGGGGGCAGCACTGGCTGACTCATCCTGGAATGACTCAATATCAAGGCCTGTAAGTGAGAATCCTCAGGTATGATTAGAAGCAGTGAGAACTCTTAACCCTGCCAACTAACTACTCATTGCTGAGAGGGCCCTTGAGCATGATTGCCTGGAAATCCTAGAGGAGGTTTATTCCAGCTGGCCAGATCTAATGAACAGGCCCCTGCCAAACCTGGGCTTGAGTATTGTTCACAGATGGCAGCAGCTTCTTAGATAAAGGAAAAAGATGAGCCAGGTATGCAGTGATATCAAACTTTGAGACAATCGAGGCACAGGCCCTGCCTGAAGGATGGTCAGCACAGAGGGCAGAACTTTGGGCCCTTGCCAGAGCCTTAGAATTCAGTAAAGATAAGTGTGCCAACATCTACACTGACTCACGCTATGCTTTTGCTACCCTGCATATCCATGGGGCCATATATAAGGAAAGGAGGGTCTTGATGGCTGGGGAAATAGGAATAAGAAATCAGAATGAGATTTTTAAAGTTACTAGAAGCAGTCTGGGAGCCCAAAGAAATAGCCGTTATCCACTGCAAAGGTCATCAGGAAGGGAAAGACTCAGTGTCAGAAGGAAACCAACATGCTGATGCCACAGCCAAGCTGGCTGCTAAAGAACAGATGGATAATGTTGGCCCCCAAATTACCTGAACCTCCAAAGTACATTCCTCAGGAAGAGGAATGGACCCATCAAGAAGGGGACAAGAGAACAAAGGAATGCTGGTGGATACTCCCAGATCATAGGGTCTCTGTCCCAGAACAGTTAACCCATAAGGTAGTCCTCCAGCAGCATGAACTTACTCATTTAGGGAAGACTGCCCAAGAAGCTTTGGTAGGCAGATACTACCTAATTGCCCATCTTCCCTCCTTGTGTGCCTCAGTCTCTCAACGTTGCTGTGCCTCAAGGGCCAGGGTAGGTTTCTCTCCCTTTGAAATTCTATATGGTAGACCCCCTCCCTTAATCCAGCTAAAGGGAGATTTGGGGGAAATAGAGAATTTAGAAATCCAGAAACAACTACAAGGACTTGGAAAAAACTGTCTTTGAAGTACACAGATGGGTTACTCACCGACTTACCCATCTCTCTAAGAACAGCTGTACATCCTTATAAACCTGGAGACCAGGCTTGGCTAAAGGACTGGAAAAGGGAGCCATCTGGAAGGGATGCCATCCAGTCATATTAACCACCCCCACAGCTCTCACGGTTGCAGGACTGAATACCTGAATCCACCATTCCCGGGTGAAAGCAGCCCACCAGCCAAGCGATGCCCAGCCTGAGTGAAAGGTGACCTCTGACCAGAAACACCCCCTGAGGATCACTCTCAAGAAGGACAGCGGATCTGATCAATCAACCTACTCCAAGGAATTCAGAAATGCCCTGCTGAATTCTCCCTCCTAATTAATGAGAGTATCCACTAATCTCTCTTTCTTATCTCCTCCTAAAAGTAATATGCTCTGGTATTTCTGGATAATCATTGGTTTTATCTTTCTAATAATTCTCATTTTGACTTTTTATGAATGTCGCCAGAACCTGAGACCAGCACCAGGAGAAGAACTCATATGTCCTTGCTGGAACACAGAAGCGCTATAAAATTACTGCTTCCCACACAGCAAGGAAACAAAGGCTTCATCATGGATTGTGGACTGCACCTTGTCATGTTATCCTTAGCTACATCTGCCTTGCAGGAATAGCCATAGGACTGTTCTTTGTCCTAGCAGTTGACTCTTGTGAACCTCCACTGAACAGAAATAGAGAGAATAACATGCTCCCACTAATAATATTAGCTAGCACATAATTGCCTCCCATAGGGACCACTGCCACGTGTCCTTGCTTAGAAACTCACTACTCAAATATGCTACACTGGGTAGTCTACAGGAAAGCCCCATCTAGCCAGATTTTGTTAGCTATACTTGTCAGCCTGTCGCATGTTATGACTCCACTCCCAAATGCACGTGGGGGTGAGGTGGGGGATTGTATTGGATGAAAAAAAAGATAGGACCCATCACGGCCAATATGCAGCTAATTAATGTTGCTCCTATTTGTTTCAGCAGAACCCAGGGCCAATATCCAACAGGTCACCACCCAGATGAACTGTGCAACTCTATCCTCAAGGCTGAAAACACCACCTACCCCTGCTGCTCCCCTGCAGGAACATTCTACGTGTGTGGGACCATTGCTTACCTCTGTCTGCCTGCAAACTGGACGGGGATGCCTTTAAACTTCAGAATTCACTACAAACCCCTCACAGGGATGCTGAACCCTTTGTCATCGCTGGAAGCAGGTAAGATTTAACTTAGGGTGGTGAACACATAATACAATATATAGATGATGATTAAAGAAAAAAATGAGCAGGTGTAAGATTCACCTGAATGCACAAATGAGTCATGTTTAATCCCATGTGAGTCTCTGCCCATGGTCATCTTCCATGTTCACCATAACATCTCATAGTCAATGTACCAAAAGGCTAAGAGAAGCTTGTGAGACAAGGTGGTGTGGGGAAGGGGGAAGAAGAATGAAAAGGCTAAAAAGGGCTAATTCCAATTTAATCCTGATATTTGGGTGATAGAGATCTGTATCCATGCCAGCAAGCTCAGTGTACATTCTTGATAACCTATAATTAAGTTACTACCTCTTTCCCAGATACTGGTCTTGAAGAACCGATTACAGAGGCTCTTGGGCTGTGGACTGCCCAGAGGGAGGGTTATTAACGTTGATGCCAGGCTAGACCATCAGATATGACCTGGAGACCCCCAACACCTGGGGGCCTTCTTGCAAGGCCCGTGAAAAGGACAGGAAGCATAATCCATGACTGTGGGACAAGGACCACAGGAAGATATAGGGAGGACCTCATGCATGCTCCTTCACTCAGATTTGGAAGGCTGTTCCTTGAGTCTGCTGGCGTATTAAACAGTGTCCCTCAGAAGCGTCCTTGGTTTTCTTTGATCTTCTGTAACAATGGGAGTATTGCCCAGAGAGATATGAAAGCATAGAAACTTGCCATCACATTCCTGGGGCAGAAGAAACTTGATATAAAAGGATATTCTTTTTCTGACTCCAAGAAATAGATGGCATAACTCACAAATGGCTGAGATGGGGGTAGTCCAGGGCAGAGACTCACATGGGATTAAACATGACTCGTTTGTGCATTCAGGTGAATCTTACACCTGCTCATTTTTTTTCTTTAATTTATTGGGGTGACATTGATTAATAACATATAGATTTCAGGTGTACAATTCTATAATACATCATCTATATATTGTATTATGTGTTCACCACCCCAAGTTAAATCTCCTTCCATCACCATTTATCTCCCCTTTACCTTCTTCCACCCCACCACTTCCTTCTGATAATCATCTATGAGCTTTTATGTTTGTTTTTGCTTAATCCCTTCATCATACTTTTTCATTTTGACTGTTCTGTTATGATGGGGAGAAGGAAACATTTTACTCTATAATGATATTCTAGAATCTGGAACATTAGGCTGAATAGTTTATGTTGACTTATGAGTCTCTTTGGATGCTATTTGGCTATTCATGCTGGAAAAGATTGTTTCAAACCTGCAATGTAGAATGAGGCACAACTCACCATCTTCCAAATATACTAAAAAGGAAAATCATATAGCGTAACTGAGGCATGCTCATACCAGTAATGAGCTACTGCAAAGCTATTTGAGGGTTCAAGCTGGAGAGAAAATCCTGCTTGCTTTCATAGAAAGGGAATCACTCCAACTCTATTGTCATTCCAGAGAAACAAAGAGATGTTAGTCGTAAAACTGAATTTTAACTAGCAGGTTAGCATTTTTTTTTTAAATCTAAATGAATGTTTCCTTATCCAATCCAGTTACTTTGGGAAGCTCTATGCTAATTTCAAAAGGCTATCTGGACTGCCTCCCATTCACAATTCTTCTCTGAGAACCTGTGTCTGCTTCAGTGAGGGGAGGTGTAAATTTATTTGCTGTGTGATTTGACTTCCATTCTTGGGTTTAAGGACCTGAAATGCAAAAGTCTGTTTGGAGTTAGAGATATAGCAAGACAAAGCTACTCCATCTCAGAATCTGCCTATTAGAGAGAGCTAAAATGTAGCCATATTCCAAAAATATTCCTTGCCCATTTCAAAGTTGTTGGTTTTTTTTTTTTTTTTAGATTTGGATCTGGAGCTCATATGACTTTGTTTTACAAGTTTTTGCTATCACAGCACCCTAATGAGAAAACAGAGTTCTATCATAGGAGAAAAAAAAAGTCTCTAAAGTCTATTCCTTATCTTTAAAAATCTTGTGAATTTTACATTGTACTGACATATTTATTTGTTGTAATATTATGTAATACTTTCAATAATATCAGAGCTTGGATTTCTTAACTTTTCCCCCAAATCTCCAAGTACAATAAATAGCATCCCAGGAAAACTTGCTCTGTGGTTTTGCATACCTTCTTACTACTGTGTACTGTCCAGAAAAATTACTTAAAATTTCTTGGCAATACTGAAGGTGAAGGGGCAAGCATAATATAGAAGATGAAAGGAAGATAGTGAGCAATATCACACAAAGAAATCACATTTCCCTCTTGTGAGATTGAGCCTATGGTTATTCTTCTCTGATATACTCTAGAGTTAAGCTGAAATAAAGCATACGGGTGATGATGTGTCCTTGTTTTATTTCCTTCATAGTCTCTGTAGGCCGTAGGTCAAAGGAAGGTCAGTATTGTCAATTTCAGGAAACTCTTATTCTAACAATCAAAAAGCTCAAAGCTTACTGCCGGTATCAAACCAACTCAATCAGCATTGCCTTAATTCTTCTATTCATTCTAGGAAAGATACCCTGGAAATAAATCAACTGAGATAAAAGCAAAAAGAAAAGAAAAGAATCTTCAAGGAGACAGTTATGTCAAGATTTTAAAAAAGAAAAAATGTAGTAATGCTTTTGCCTTATTCATAACCTTAATACTTAAAATCAGAGGATGCTATAGAAAAAGTGACAGCTCCTGGGATTGTTCTTAACAGTGCAGCACTTTAGAAATAATTTGTCAATCAACTAAATCTTAATTTATGAAATATTCAAATAATAGCTTTATGTTACTTTCCTGCTGTCCAGCACTGACCTTACTTGCAATGATTTTGAATATTTATTAAACCCTACAGTAATGTTGGGCTTTCCAGATTTCCTTTCATAGCCCTTAAAACAGGCATGAAGCAAAAGTTTCCTATACAACCTATATTGATGAGAAGAAGAGAAACAATATTTTTTGAAAGACTAACTAGGATAATACAATGTAAATAGACACAGATATTATAACCAATTATTAAGAATACACTTATATATTAACATTTATCATTTTATAGTTACACCTTTGCTAATAGTACTAGTGAGTTGTAGTTTTTTACACAGGTCAAGCCATCATCTTTGACTGAAAATATTAGTTTATATTAGAGGTCTATTTGGCACTTAAATAGCCTTGGGCAGGTACTAAAGCCCAAACAATTCTGGCTCCTAAGAAATTAACTCTCCTCTGATGAGAACTTTACTTACCTTTTTACAACCCAGCTCAGCTGGAATCTTTTTAGGCATCCAGTGATTCAGAAATCTCCCCAAAAGAATCTTGAGCCTTGAAGTTCCCATAATAACCCAATCCCTCTAGAAAATACCCAATTTTAAGAAAATTTAGCATATAATGTTATTTATTTATAGAATGTATAAAACTTTTAAGTGCAACACTTGTGGTTGGTATAAAAGCCCTGGCTTTCAATAGAAAGAGGAGAAAGTGGTCATCTGTATCACCCTGTGAGTTTTTAATTATATTTTATTGATTTTTTTACAGAGAGGAAGGGAGATACAGAGTTAGAAACATCCATGAGAGACATTGATCAGCTGCACCTGCACGCCCCCCTACTGGAGATGTGTCCGCAACCAAGGTAAATGCCCTTGACCAGAATCAAACCTGGGATCTTCCAGTCCGCAGGTCGATGCTCTGTCCACTGAGCCAAACCGGTTTTGGCTACCCCTGTGAGTTTTTAATTGTATCCATTCCAAGATAACCAAAGTCAATGAGTGATCTTTTATTGCATCAGGATATAAAAATATATAGAGTATAAAGAATATTATCTAGAGACAATTAAGAAAATTTCAATATGGACTGTATATTAGAAAATATGATTTACCAATGTTAAATTATTTGTGATAATGATATTAATGTATGATAATGTCATTTTTAGCTGCTACATGCTTTTTGGAGGTAGGTAAACTATCATAATGCATGCAATTTGCATTTCAATGATTTTGCTTTTAATTTGATTAAAATAAAAACAGTCTCCAAGGCTCAAGCATTTATGATTCTTTAAAAGACACTGTAGTCTGATTCCAAGAGCAACATGGTATATGTATTAGTACAGAAATTTAAATGAAGCAGTTAGAATATAATTTAAAGAAGAAAGTCTTTGAACTAACATTTTCAATTCACAGTAAAAGGAAAAGGATGGAGAGAGAGAGGCCAGACTAGGCAAAGTCTGTTTGTGAGAAGCTTCAATTTTACCCTTGAGCAGGATAATTCTGAAGAATCTAAATGGCACTTAGAAAGATTGGGGAAGAAGAGGCAAAATTAGTGATCCTTAAATTCATGTTGAAAGAACAGAGGGGGTTCAAAGGGGTCTCTAAGACCCTTTACAAAGATAATAACTACGAAAGCCAGCTTAAAACTCACTTAACAGAGAAAAATTGCAGCAATTTTTGCCAACTGCAAAAATGTTGAGGTCTTTCCAAAGAACTACTTCTCTTTTTATCACAGTAAACAAGCTCCAAATACATGTATAGTTCTTTCACTGGTTTTATACAAAGAAATGTATGCTTACCGAACTTTATCGCATAAACCAGGAAGATACTGAGTCACTTTCACGTGAGTAATAGTATGCCATATTCCACCAAGGATCCATTTTCTATATTAAAATGCCTCACTAACAACCCAGCAACTATCCTATGAAATAGGAATTACGGTCCTACATTTTTTAGCAGAGGAAACAGAAGACTAGAGTAATTAAGCAGGGTACCTAACTAAGTCACCTTTTTAAGTACTAGAGCCAGGATTTGAACCCATCTGACATCTAAGTTCTTACCCACTAAACACAGCTTCCTGTGTGAATACTTAATATTCCCATATGTTTCTGCCTGTCAGGTAGCAGACATTAATCCTTCTTAGCATCACTCAATTGCCCTGTGCCATGGCTGAACCCTAGAGAAACTTCCTAGAGAAGCTCCCTGCTTCTCCAAGATAAATATTCAGAAAATATAATGCACTCACTCTTCCTTATAGCATTGAGATCCTGTCCTTGGAGGACACAAGAACCTGGGAGAATCAATGTGTTAGCACAGGCTGTCCTTTTCCGAATCTTCTTGCTCATGTCTGACTTTATTAATCTTTTCCACGTAATCATATTTGATATGCTTTTCTGCTCTTTCAACAAGGAGAGTTAATCGATGATAATTATAATTCTCTAATTAGTTTCTTAATGACATTTTAATAGAAGAGTACAAAACCCTGGGCACACTTTTAGCAGTTAGGAATATTTTTTCAAATAAACTCAAAATACCTTACATACTCCTGCAGGATATTTTTAGAATTAATTGAGTCATCAAATCAAGTTTCTCTACATTTCCCACTCTCTTTAAATTTTACTAATTTCTAACTTCCCTTAAGTATATATATTTCTTTGCCAACCTCTCACACCTGATTAGGCTCAATCACTTGTCTGAATATTTAATACCACTTGTGTCACTTTGCAGTACTTAGTTTGCTTTTCTAAGATTATTGACCTATGCATGCATGGCCATTGACTTGACTGATTTTAGTGAAATTCTTAGTTAATTGCATTAGACATGCTTGTCTCTACTCAGGAGAACATGCTCAGTCTCTGCTTTTTTCTTGGGAAGTCAATTTTAGTCGTGACCTCTGCTAAAATGGTGGACTGGGGTGACTATGCTTTGCCACAAGAGCCCTCTCCTTGGCCATCTCTGATTGGATCGGAAGGGGAAACTTCATCTGGTGGGGACCAAGCCATAGTCCAATTTGTAGCAGACAAAAGTTATAAACGGCAAAACTAACAGACTTGGAGGGAAAGTTAGTCTGGGAAGAATAAAAATGTTGCCGACATTGAGAGTGAAGTAGAAAAGATAGACTGTGTGGCCATAATAAGGAAAAGGTGGTAGCTGATCACTTCCCTAATTCCAGGAGGCTTGGCTCTACTTCTAGTAGATGGGTACTTTGTGAGTTTCTTTTGTCCTTGCCTTCGCCCTCCCCCATCCTTTATTTACAGATAATCAGAAGGACTGTCATCTGTACAGGCATAGAGTATAGTAGGTGTGGGTAACATGGATAGAACCAAAGTTGTTTCAAGAATCTAGGTGTGGTCACAGCCAGGATATCAATCACTATAAGAAAAGAAGTGTTTTAAATTTAAGGATATAAAGTGAAGCATAGTCTGGCATTGGCATGAATATAAAGCAACAAATGTGTGAAGGAGGTACAAGCATGCAAGCCATGACAAGATATTTTGATTAAGAAGGGTCAGGCCTTACGCTAGAAGTTCTAGAAACACAAAACTACTAGAAAATTCTAGCCAAATAATAGAGAGCACCACATGGAAGAGCTAGCTCACAAAACTTGAAATGGAGGCAGATTTTCCAGGAAGATAAAATAGCAGCCAGCATTATCATCATAACAAGCTAGTCTCTATCAAGGACTGGAGAGGGGGCACAACTAGAATTATAAATAGGGCTGAGTAGCTTTGAATTGATTAGGTGGTACTGGAATGGGAAGCCAGGCAGATCCTAAAAGTTGAGAAAATATGCCTCTTCTCTAAAATGAAGACAAAATGAAAACTGAGTCCTCATCTGGAAGCAGAAATACCTTTCATGGACAGGTGAGATACAGTAAGAAAAACTGGCAGTAACTGGAGTCTGCCATCAGATGTGGAGTGCCAAGCTTCTGGCTGGCTGTGTGTATGTGGCAAGTGCTAGTGACTGATGGGAGAGAACTGGCCAAATCACGTCATGACCCTACAGCGCCAGCCAACAGTTCACAATGGGTGCAGAGTAGAGCTCTATCCTGAAAATAAAAAGCAGAACAATCCATAGGAGTTAATTTTGAGGTGATAACTGAAACAGTGTTAAGAACATGAACTATACAAGGGAAAGGGGAAGAGAAAAGAGTGTGATACATCTCAGAACTGATGTGAGAACCAAGTTGGCTCTGACTGAAGAAACACGTATCTCCTATGCTTCCAAACTAAACAACTGGCTCCTACCTCCAGCTTCTGTTTCCTTCAGACAGAGCCCACTTGATTCCTTCATCAGCTCTGAGATCCTTTGTTCTCTTTCTTCTTCCTCCTTCCCTTGTATGGTTCATGTTATTGATGATGGCTGGGTTGTCCTCTCAACATTAACTCTGAGGGATGGATCTCACTCTGTCCAAACACATTTTTGATAAAGGAAGGAAGGGTTTTATAGGCAGTTAAGGTACATATTCCTTCTGCCAGCTTTAACTCAAAGACTAGAACTATAGTGAATCTGCAAGTTAGAGCCGCCAAAGGATTCAACTTCAAGGAGTTGGAGAAACTGAGATGAGAATACAGCAGGAAATGCCATCAAGCCATCTGTCATTCCACACCAGACTAGAAGATGAAGGAGAGAGGTTGAGGTGTAGGAAGAAATGGTAGGAGCTATTGTGGACTTATAAGCAGAAAAGAGAACACACAAGTTCACTGTACTGACTCTCTGAGGTGAGTGGTAGCCAAACCTGTTTTCTTCAGTGAACTTCATGCTTGAAGATATCCAGCTTTCCAGAGTACAGAGCACACTACAAGTTTTGATACTGACATTCAGTATTCCCTGAGGCAGTTTTGACCATCTCTAGGAGATTTCATGCAGATTAGTTCAGCTGAGTAGCAGATACGCAGTTATTTGTGATGCACTCACATCTATGGGAATTGCCCTATTCCTCTCCCAGCCTATCAACCCTTAGTCCCTCAGGCTTGTCTTACTTTGTCATCTTCAGTTAACATCAAGTTCCTCCACAAAATGCTGACTGGGGTCTTTGGCTGAAACTCCTCACCAATATCACAGGCTACATTGCACTCCGCCTTTCAGATGATAGTTGTATAACCTGCCAAATGGGAAACCTTCTTGGGTTTCTGGTAAAAAGCAAGAATGTATCTTTCTGACTTCTTTCTCCTGGCCCCCAATAACACATGAGCGTGTGCACACACACCCCTCCACTACTTCAGAAATATCTAATGGGGAATTCTCTTCTGTGCTTAATCAGAATGTATTCCTATTCTAGATGCCATTGAATAAAGACTAATCCTGAGTAAGGTATTTTCTGAGTGGTGACTGGTGATAATGCTGTCTTTTTACATAATGTAGTGTCTTGATATGTCCACATGAAATTCACTACTAGTAAAAATGGACAGTGTTTATATCCATAATTTCTAAACTGCCCACTCTGAATGACAGCCCTTTCTTAGTTCCTTATATTTTTGGTCTCTTCTATTTTTGAAATCAGAGGACTCTGGCTAGAACTGTCAAACAATGTTGGATACAGAAGTAAACTCAATGCTATGATTTCTTTTCTTCAAATTTCTCTTCCCTCCAACTCTGACTTACAATATTTTCCAATCTATTCTACAGTCACCAAGAAAGTTGGGACAACTAACCTCTCCCCAACAGCCTGTAACTGGACAATCAATGGGTCTGTGCTGCCTGTCACTACTTGAGCCAATTAAGCAGAGACAGGGTTGAATCATATATGAGCATTTATTCAAATACTGCTGACAGTGTGGGAGAGCAGCAGGTCACCCACAAAAATCTGCTCTAATTTCCCCCAACTCCCTACCATAAACCAGCTACTTATATTGGGTAGAAGGACAAAGTCTACATGGGGAATTAGGCAAAGGGTTTACCAAATGGGCAGTTTACACATCTGGAGTTTTGCAAAGGCCTGTAGGTATACAAAAGCTGAGAATCTTCAAAGGGCTAATGATATGCAAAGGGCTAGGGATCTTCAAAGGACTGACAACTCTGGTTTCTGCAACAAGGTTGTTAATCTTTCCATGATAATCTGCATTTCCAGATGAGCTTCCAGGTCCCCCTGCCAGGCTGAATGTGCCTTCCTTCATCAGAACAAAACTATAATGGTTAACAGATCATGATTAATATTTCTTATATTTTAGCTGGTCCCCAATATTCTATTTCTGTCCTTAGCAAGCCCAGGATTTCAGTTTATACACAGAGCATGTAATAGCTTTTTGTTAATGGAGTCTCACAAACCAAAAGGTACCACCCATACACCAGTTTTTCATGGTTTCAGTTACAGTCAACCACAGTCTAAATATATAAAATAGAAAATTCTAGAAATAACCAATGGACGCAAGACACTGGGGTTTGAGGGCATGTATCAAAGTCGGCTGGAGGGGCAATGAGGGGATATGGACACATATGTAATACCTTAATCAATAAAAAATCGAAATAAAAGAAGTATAAAAAAATTAAAAAAACAATTGCTAATTTTTAAATTGCTTACTGTTCTGAGTAGCATGATAAAATCTAGCTTTGCCTGGAATGTGAATTATATCTTTGTCCAGCTTACCTCTGCTCTATGTTTAGGAAAAAACATAGTATATATGTTTTTTATATACTCTAGGGTTGGGTACTATTCACAGCTTCAAGCATCCATGTAAAGCCTTGGAGTGTATCCCATGTACATAAGAGGGAACCACTATGGGCCCCTATTCTGGCACGCCTCTCATCATGTCCCTCTCCATCAGATGAGGAGTCTGTAGGACAAAGGGTATGATCATTTTCCCTCTAGGTACACTTTCCAGATTCCAAGGAAACCAGAATTCCCAGCCAAAACACTATAACTTGTTTCCAGAGCCTATATACCCATAGACTGACCATGCAGCTGTTACATGAACCCAATAATTCGTTTATTGAGTATAAGTGTGTCCAGAGATTGGATCAGAGCTGATATCTATATATATAAAAGCCTGAGTAACTGGCTGACCAATAGACTGTTCAACAGTCCAACCAGTAGCTATGATATGCACTGATCACCAGGGAGCAGATGCTCAACAAAGGAGCTGCTGAGCTACAGTGAGTTGGCAGCTGCAGTTCTTGGGTGATGCACCTGGAATCAGAGAGGAGGGGGCCCAATTCCAGGGTACATTACCTGAGAACTGCCTTCTCAAAATTCAGGACATCCTTCTCACAATTTGGTACTGCTGGCTCCTAACCACTCACCTGCCTGGCTGCCTGGTTGCCCCTAACCACTATGCATGCCAACCTGATAGTCACTTAACTGCTCCCATGCTGACCTGACACTTAACTGCTCCCCTGCCAGCCCAATCACCCCCAACTGCCCTCCCCTGCAGGCCTGGTTGTTCCCAATTGTCCTTGCCTGCCAGCCATTTTGTGAAAATATGGGACAGCCATCTTGTGACAATGTGTTGGTGGCCATCTAGTGGCTGCCATCTTGTGACAACATGGAGGTGGCCATCTTGTGATGACATGGGGTGGCCATCTTATAACATGAGGGTGAGGGTCAATTTGCATATTACCTCTTTATTATATGGGATATGCACATATAAGTGTTTTCCCAAGTTTTGTGAGCCATTCTAGCAAATTCTTGAACCCAAAGAGGGGGTCATGGGAAACCCAATTCAAAGGCAGTCCATCAGAAGTTTGGGTGACAACCTGGAAATTGGGATTGGCATCTGAAGTGGAGAATGGTATAGTCTTGTGGGATTGAACCCTTAATCAGTGGGATTTGATGTTATCTCCAGGAAGATAGTCTCAGAATTGAGTTGAATTATAGGAAATCCAGCTGGTGTTGAAGAATCACTTGATATGTGGAAATCCACACATCTGGTGTTAGAAATGAAGTAAAGTGTGGTAGCAGTGTGATAGTAAAGAAAAAAACACAGAAATGTTTTCCCTAGACAGCTGGGGTGTCTATTCACATGTATTTGAGGAACCATTAGATACGGGATAAAGTAGCAGTATGAAAAGGAGAATGGCAAATAGCCTGTATCTGGACTCTTGCCAATAGCCACTCAAATATTAATAATGCAGCCTCTTTTTATTGTAGCTGCTTTTCCACAGTGTCTTGCTAAAAATGTGTATATGTTCCCCTGAATTCATTAGTATTACTTTTATTTTTATAGAGCTTTTAAGTTTTTCACTATCCAGATCTGATCTAATAATTTTCCCTCCTCTAGTAGAAGAATGTGCTCTTCTGATTAACACAATCCAATGATTTATGTTAAAAAATGTGAAGCTGCTTGATCTAGAAATGCACAAATCTTAAGAACTACATGCCCTTGGAACTACTGTATTTTCTAAACACTTTAAAAGATGGAATTGACTTGAACAATATCTTTTTCTCTCATTATTCACTTGGGTAAGGACAGCTGACTGATGTTTATTATAATTAACTAGAGGCCCGGTGCATGAAAATTCATGCACTGGAGGGGGTAGTCCCTCAGCCTAGCCTTCCCCCTCTCACAGTCTGGAGCCCTCAAGCAGGAGGCAATCCAGTGAGATCAGGGAAAGGTGACACCCCAACACACCTCTGCTGTTGCCACTGCCAGCAGTGCAAACCTCAGTCAGCCCTGGTTACCTGAGCCTCGGGTGGCCCTGTGCAGCTGTGCAGCTGCCATCTGAGGCTTGCCTGCACCTCCGACCAGTCCTGGGTGGCTGAGGGGCTAAAGGGACCTGGCACTGCCATTTTGTAGCTATGGGCAACGCCATCGTTGAGGATGTGGCAGTCAGTTAGCATATTCCCTCCTTATTGGCTGTGGGTGCCACCATCTTTATGAGGGTGAGTTGGTCAATTAGTATATTCCCTCTATTAGATTTGGATCTGTTTTGCTTTTCCTTTTGCCTCTTTCTTCAACTCACAGAAGTTTCCCATTGTATAAGCTAAAAGGACTTGGAAGAAATGGAAAAGCAAAGAATAAGATCTACTTTCTTGATGTTTGTCTGTGTTTTCTTTATTCTAGCTCTTGTCCACAGACAGACCTACAGAAGAAACCTATGACTAAAGAGCCATCTAATGGCTCCATCCAACAAATGAACACTGTACATGTCTTCAAAATCATCCATACTACGAAGGTGCCACAGCCACATAATGAGGAAGCAGAAAGGTAAGATGAGGGTGTGGGGACTTGTGTACATTGTCAGTGGAAGGTGATGGAAACAATAATTATACCAGTCTGGCTCTTTCTGGTTGGAAGGAAAATAATAGCATTAACACTACTAGCCAATTTTTATTGATCAACAGGAAATAAGTAAGGAAGAGAAGACAAGACCAAACTGTGCTTCTTGACTCTTCTAGAAAAAAGATTAAAAAAAAACTTAAAAGCTCTATAAAAATAAAAGTAATAGTTTATAGTAATATATAATACCTTGGAAAATTACTATATGTAAATAAAATTACTAGTATGAAGGAAGAGGTAAAAATAGACAAGGATAACCAACTCGAAAAAAAAGCAAATGCCATATAACCTTTTCCAAAACAAAAGAAGGCTCAGGCTATAGAATTATTTTCCGAGGCATTTATATATCATCTCTAGCATTAGGGATGAAAAACGATCAGAGAGAAAAAAGGATTGATTGTAAGCAGCTCATGTCACTTAGAGCATGTTGGTGAACTGCAGGGATGTTATTATTACCCACTAGAGGGCGTCCTGTGGAGAATTGTAACAAGTTGGCTGGGCAGGAGACAAAGGGATAAAAGAGTGGGTTTCTCTGTCAACAAGCTTCCTGAAGGACAATAATCAAGAAAAATAATATAGAGAATTATATTAACCAGTAACAGATAACATGTACCTTTCATCTGAGAAGCAAATTTCTTTATAACTGTATGCGTTCTCAAAAGTTTGTTTAATAAATGGGAAATATGATCCATATTATGACAGGAGGCACAAGTAGGGAGAGTGTAAATGAATCATACAAGCAGAGCTAAAAACTTTGATACCTACCAACTCCAAGGCCAGAGCCACAGATGTGCCCCAATATTCAGTGATTTGAACTAAACCAATGGATCAACTTAATGGAGCAACTTGGCTGGACACTTTCATTTCAGGTGGTAGTTTTGTGGCACCCAAACTCCCTAGGCAATTTCAACAACTTAGATAACACTTCCTCAGAGGTTTGGAAGCCCTCTCACTTCATGGATGAAGGCATTAGGCTGTTACATATCACAGAGTTCATGGTAATGGAATGATCAAATTAATTTAAATTAGTTCCATTGTGAATGGTATCCTTATTTCCAAAGATAGCCTGCAGCACAGGGCAGGGGGAGGGAGGGCTTCTAAAATGAAAATACATGGGGTTGCAGAGGATTTAATGTGTTGCCTCTGCAATCTTATTTAACAACTTCATAAGCAAGAATAAAAATTAAGGTCATAAAACTTGGAAAGTGTAAGGTAAATTAAATTAAAAAGAAAGAGCATCGTGAGAAAAATTCCAAGAAAGAAAAGCCCAAAACAATAAATAAATTAAATTCAAGAGGGTGCCCTAGCTTTGGCTCAGTGGATAGAGCATTGGTGTGTGGGCTGAAGGGTCTTGGGTTCCTTTCCGGTCAAGGGCACATGCCTGGGTTGGGTGCTCAATCCCCAGTAGGAAATGTGCAGGAGAGAGGCCGATCAATGATTCCCTCTCATCATTGATGTTTCTATCTCTCTCACCCTCTCCCTTCCTCTCTGAAATCAATAAAAATTATGTATTTTTTTAAAAAAGAGGGTATGGACTTCCGGGCCAAGATGGCGGCATAGGTAAACACCTACACTGCTGCCTCGCACAACAATTTCAAAACTACAACTAAAAGACAGAACAGACATCATCCAGAACCACAGGAAAGCTGGCTGAGTGGAAGTTCTACAGCTAGAAGGAAAGAGAGGGGCTCACAAACACCCAGAGGAACTGCAAAAGGCTGAGGTACGGAGACGCGCATGCTGAGAGAGCGGGTGCCCGAGTACCTGGCTGGCTTTCTCTGACAGGAGGGAAACGGAGACTCCCAACGGCATTGAACCCCTTATCCTACGACACTAAACCCCAGATCCAGCTGAAACTCATACGGGGGGAGTTTGGACTGTGAAAAGGGAGAAGTGCACGGAAATTTAGGGGAGTCGCAAAAGATAGGAGGGTCTGG
>PVJN01045065.1:0-17057 GCA_004026805.1 Lasiurus borealis
CCCCCCCGGCTGGTCTGCTTACCCCCAATGGCCCTGGCCCCCACCAGCCTGATCACCCACAACTGCTGTCCCATCCTGGCCCGATCACCCACAACCGCCTTCCCTCTTGGCTTCTAATCGCCTCTATCTCGGCCCCGCCACCATGGCTTTGTCCAGAAGAATGTCTGGAAAGTCTCCCAGTCTAATAGCATATTACCCTTTTATTAGTATAGATAGAGGCCTGGTGTATGGGTGGGAGCTGGCTGGTTTGCCCTGAAGGGTGTCCCGGATCAGGGTGGGGTTCCCACTAGGGTGTCTGGCCAGCCTGGATGAGGGGCTGATGGCTGTTTGCAGGCTGGCTACAGCCCCTGGTGACCCAAGCTCCCAGCCCCTCCTTTTTTCTTTTCTTTTTTCTTTTTCAGTGTCTCCTTGAGCGGAGGCCAGGGCTAGCTGGAAGCAGGTACCTGGGATTTATTTATCTTTTATAATTGAAATTTTGTAACCTTGAGCAGAGGCCAAGGCTGGCAGGAAGCTTGGCTTCCTCCATCACCCGGGGCAACCCAAGGTTCCTGCTCTCTCCAGCTCCATGTCCGCTGCCATCTTGATTGGGTTAATTTGCATACTTGCTCTGATTGGCTAGTGGGAGTAGCAGAGGCATGGATAATTTGCATGTTTCTCCTTTATTAGATAGGATGAGTAGCAGAGGACATTTGTTCCAGCCAATATGTTCTTTGCAGTGCATTAATGTCATTCATGGAATTTGTATTATGAGACCTGGGCTTGGTTTTGAACTCCATGCTTCCAAATGTGGAGGCATCAGAAAACCATCTGCCTTCGGCTGTCCCGATGAGAGCTCCTCTAAGCAGCCACATTTGGCCACTGACTTGTACATTTTCTAAAAGGGAAAGAGAAGACATCGTTAAATCAACGTTGATGTGAATGTTAGTGCTGGAGTTTGTGTTGGCGTATAAGGATATAGGATTTGGGATGAATCTCATGATTAAAAAAACTCTAATAAGGAAACTTTACCATGCCTACTTTACTACAGTACATAACTGAACAGAGTTCTTGTTTAATAGGCTGTATAATTCATGAAAAACTAAGGGTTAAACTTGATATGCTAGACTTACACATACACACACACACACACACACACACACACACACACACACACACACAGTGCATTTTCACTCAATCTTAGCCAAAAGGCCAAGAATCGATACACATTGCATTTTCAGTTTTTAAATGTTGATGTTATGTAGTAACAAGACCACCCAAAAGGTGGCACTAAAAAACAGATAGTCATTTTGTGACCTTCAAGGAAAAAAAAGAGAGATGGTAGCAAACTTCAGTCTTCTTTTAGGTTTAAGTGCGTATGCCATCCCCTTGCCGGCCTGTAAATACTAAGCAGTAGTGGTGTTGAAATATGACTTCCATTTCAGTGCAGCCTAAAGCATTTGAATGGATTTGTCTTGTGGCCATGCGTGTTTAATGTAATATCTCTTAGCTTTTAATAATAAGTGGCCCCCTTTTTTTTTTGTCATCAAGAGACATTGACATATGTAGGCTCAGTTGTTGTTCTTTGAGTCATGTTTCTACCATAAACTCTGAATGGACAAATGATCTTATCTGACTCCTAAAGTATATGTTATCACATATCCATGGGCTATAGAAAATGCTAGTAGAAAATAGGATGTTAAAACTGATATTTACTTTTTGCTTTTTTGGCTTCTATATAAATAACCACTGTACATTAACACATTTATTTCAAATTGCTAACAAAATTTTCTAGGAAAAAATTTAGTGGTAATTGCACATTCTAATGACTCACTAAAAATATATATATTAGCATCACCAAATATCCAAGTCGTAACTGTACTCTAAAAAAAGTAGAAACAAAGCCCATTAAAAACGCTGATAACAGCTGAAACCAGTTTGACTCAGTGGATAAAGTGTCAGTCTGGGGACTGAAAGGTCCCAGGTTCGATTCCGGTCACAGTGGGAGGTGTGCCAAAGGCAGCTGATCTCATTGATATTTCTAACTCTCTATCCCTCTCTCTTCTTCTCTGTAAAAATCAGTAAAATATATTTAAAAACAAACAAAATGCTGATGACAAACATGCTTAAATAAATAATAAATATACTATCTCTAGCAGTTATTTGGGAGGCGCAATAAATTATAATCCATTTTCCACTCAGACTTTTTGTCAATTAAGAAATACATTAAATGAATCAACATATGGAGAACAAAACAATAATCCTTATGACGGTGAAAACTCCAATGGGAGAAAGTGTTTTGCATCTGGGAGCATGAGGGCTTCTAAGGACTGATTCCCACACTTTGACAGCATCGCTCCCGTTGTTATCACAGCAGCGCCGGTCTGGGCAGGCTCTCCCAGCAAACACAGACCCGCAGAGAAGTGGAGCTGTTTCTGCAGAGAAGGATTTGCTGGCTCTAACTTGCTCTGGTCCACCTTCCAGTCTCTCCAGTTAGATCAGCTGTGTGGGGATGAGCGAGGGGGAAGGGAAGCTGGGAGTGATCAGTGGAATACATACTCTCCAGATAGAAGGAAAGGCCAGCAGTAAAGAAGTACTGTATAGCCAAAACCGGTTTGGCTCAGTGGATAGAACGTCAGCCTGTGGACTGAAGGGTCCCAGGTTCCATTCCCGTCACTGGCATGTACCTTAGTTGCGGGCACATCCCCAGTGAGGGTCGTGCAGGAGGTGGCTGATCGATATCTCTTTCTCATTGATGTTTCTGTCTATCCCTCTCCCTTCCTCTCTGTAAAAAAATCAATAAAATAAAAAAAAAGAAGTAGTGTATATTCTCCCCATACACAATGGCCTTCCTAAAGAAGAGGTTTTGGTTTCTCTATGAAAGAGCCTTACACACTCCCTGATAATAGAGCACTAGGTTGCAGGGGAAATTTATCTTATGCAATAGATATTACCATAGAATTCTTTACAAAAATATGTTCTTATTGATTTCAGAGAGAGGAAAGGAGAGGGAAGGATTGAAACATCAATGAGGAGAGAGAATCATCGCTTGTCTGCCTCCTGCACATCCTCTGCTGGAGATGGAGCCCAGCTAGAACCCAACCCTGACCTCCTGGTTCATGAGCGAACACTCAACCATTGAGCCATAGCAGCCAAGTGAATATGTATGTTGCTTCATTTTGTTATAAATATCTATGGAATTATGTAAACTTTTTTCCCATTTTACTGCATCCTAGGATGCTGTAATAGCCCAGTCATCCACTGGCTCCTTGTGCAGCTTTCCATTATTTTTGTCTGAATTTATTTATTCAGAAAATATTGCCCCAAATGTTACATATTTCTCTGACTGTCACAGACTAGTTTAATGTGTCCTGTTCTTTTATAAAACTAATTCTGTTGGATTGGCTCTTACTTCAATTATATTTGATGCATTAATATATGAAATGTTGTCCCATACAATCCAGGGCTTTATGGACATCTGGGGTTTGGCAATGTTTCTATGCGAGTTTCCAGATCGATTGAGTCAATAGAAGCTTTACATAAATCTAGAAAATTTACCTGTTTGTTGTAATAAATTTGTTAAGTTTAGAATTGACATGTTTAGAGAGTTCTGAATCTGTACAAGGTCTAGGTATTAAGATGTTCCCTATGTTTACAAGTAGAATGTTTAAAATGTGTCCTATCCAGATCCTCTGTGTAATTGGGTCAGTTAAAAAAAAGATACTCTATGCATTATTTTATGTGTATGCATTCAATTTAATAACCATTTATTGAATGTTTTCATGTGCTGGGTGTTCTGTTAAGCACGGAGAATACAAAAATGAATCAGACAGACTTTCTAAACTCCAAGAACAGAACTTTCCTTCTGCAAAGGAAAGCATACAAAGGAACAGAAAGTTATAATACAGAGTGAACGTGTGTGCATTATAATACAGAGAGATGCACGTACAGAGGGATGGCCAGAGTGACTACGGCGGCAGTTTGAAGAAGCTGCTGCTTTCCTGGGCCGAAGAGGTAGAAAAGTAGGAGATTTTCTTTCCTTTTTAAAAAATATATTTTATTGATTTTTTTACAGAGAGGAATGGAGAGAGATAGAAAGTCAGAAACATCGATGAGAGAGAGACATCCATCAGCCGCCTCCTGCACGCCCCACAGTGAAGATGTGCCCGCAAGCAAGGTACATGCCCCCAACTGGAATCGAACCTGGGACCTTTCAGTCCACAAGCCGACGCTCTATCCACTGAACCAAACCGGTCTCGGCAAAAGTAGGAGATCTCCAGGTAAAAGGCAGTCAGCGAGCCGGGAGGGCATGCCAGGCAAAGGAGCAGCAGGTGCCCAGGCAGAGGATGAGATAATGGTGCTGGAAGGCCCCTAAGTAGTTCAATATGCTGGTAGCCAGGGATGGTGAGAGAGGGAGCTCCAGAGACAAACAGGAGCCAGAACAAGATAGACCTTGCTTCTCTTTTGTTTGTTTAGTTACAGCTCACTTTGTTCCAGAAGAGTTCTCAAGTGCCTTGAAGGGCTGTGAATACCAGCCGGAGCTATTTGGGACTCTTGGAAGACAATGGCCAGCCTCCTGGGGAAAGCAATGTCATGGGATGTGTCATAGGAAGAAAATGCTGTCTTCTTAAAGGAGAATCAATGGTAAGGGTGTTATAGTAATAATGTTAAGGATAAAATAGAAATATAAAATAAGAATTGGGTGTGACATATTAGGGAGTGGAATGAAGTATGAATGCCCCTAAAAGAGATGTGCATGTAAGAGATAAAAATGTTTGTACTCCACATGTGAGATCAGATAGCAGGACTCCTGGGACTCGCTGATAAGACACACTGAAGACACACTAAAGACGTCTGCTTGAGCACATAAAAAGAGAGAAAGCTCTGAAGGAGATTAGAGCTTCTTGTCTGCCCCTCCACAGACGGTCGCTCTCCGCTCCCCTCCTGCATCCTGCCTGAGCTCTGCGCTCTGCCGTGGACCTGGGTCCGAACCGTGAGCTGCAAGCCGAGGCCTTTACAGGACGCCGAGCTGCAGCTGCAACGTCCAATGTCCAGTGTGTGTGTGTGTGTTAGTGCGGATCTCTGGGTGGCCTGCCCAGGTCTGGAAACCACCAGGACTCTGGTACATACACCGCGTGTGATTCGTGCATGGCCTGTCTGTCTCCTGTGTCATTTATGCTCGGCCAATGTTTAGTAAGTGCCTGAGTCATCAGTGTAAGTCCAACCTGTTGGCAGAGGATGCTCTGGGCCACCTGTGCTTGCGTCCCTAGAGGAATTTTGGGACAAAGGGACAAAAAGGAACCCTCGTGCACTGCTGGTGGGAATGCAGACTGGTGCAGCCACTGTGGAGAACAGGATGGAGTTTCCTCAAAAAATTAAAAATGGTATTGCCATTTGACCCAGCAATCCCATTCTTAGGAATTTATCCTAAGAAATTGGAAACACCTATCAGAAAGGATATATGCACCCCTATGTTCATAGCAGCACAATTTACCATAGCTACAGTTTAGAAACAGCCTAGGTGCCCGTCAGCAGATGAGTGGATCAGAAAACTATGGTACATCTACGCAATGGAATTCTATGCTGCCATAAAAAAGAGGGAATTCTTAACCATTTGCAGCAACCTGGGTGGAACTGGAGAGCATTATGCTTAGTGAAATAAGCCAGACAATGGAAGAAAAATACCACATGATCTCACTCATTTATACATAATAAAGAACATTATAACCTGATGAACAAAAGGATAGATACAGAGGCAATAAAGCATCAAATAAACTGTCAAACTACAGTGGGAAGGTTAGGGAGAGGTGGGGTAGATAAGAGATCAGCTGAAGGACTTGTATGCATGCATATAAGCATAACCAATGGACACAAGACACTGGGGCGTGGGGGAGCGGGGTGAGGGCATGCATGGGAATGGAGGGGGCGCAGGTCAATGGGAAGATATATACACATGTCGTATATATAAAAAAAAAAAGACAAAGTCAGAGGGGCCAGTTAGTAAGTTGCTATAGTTAGTTGGTTGATAAATGCACCAGAGGGCTGAAGTAAAGAAGAGGCTTTGGTAACGGAAGGAAGGAAGAGCGCTAAAATAAGCACAAGTTCATGGTTTGCGAATACAGTGGTACCTCAAGATACGAGTGCCCTAACATACGAGATTTTTGAGATATGAGCTGTCGAGCGAGCGATTTTTGCTTTGAAATACGAGCAACATTTGAGATAGGAGTCATCTCTCGGATCGGCTGGTTGCACACGACCCACCAGTTTACCACGACTCGAGAATCTCATAGTTTCCCTCGCCTCAAGGTTATGGAACGAATTAAACTCATATCTCGAGGTACCACTGTACATGTTTTACCAATGAATGATATGTAACTAATCAGATGTGTGGGGTGAGGAAGAGAGAGGTCAAGGATAAATTGCAGCTTCAGGCTTGGGAGACTAGATGGGTGACAAGAGAAGTCTTTGCTTGATGGTGAATGTGTTTCTTCTGAGCTCTTTGCACGCCTGGAAACGGTAACTATTGCTTGTAGATTCATCTCGAGTCTACAGTAAACCCTCTGGGAATAGGTCAGTATCTTCCTTTTTTTCTTCTACATGTTTCAGCACTGAAAACAGTCCTGATCACACAAATCAGGACCCATTATCTCCATGGAATTGTAAACAGCTCCTGTTCTCATTGAGTACCAGTTGGGATTCTTAGGTTGTGCGCAACAGAGACTGACTTGGACTCACATAAACCAAAGAGCGCGGTGGTGTGTTGTTGGGAGTGCTCTGGCATGACATAACGTCTGGAGCCGGGGGCTTGGAAACTGGCAGGGAGGCCAGCAGGTGCAGAGGACAGGCGGAACCACAGGAAGTGTCCTATCGCAGGAGGGGGCCGGTCAGGAAGCCACTGCAGAACCCGACAAACCACAACAGCTTTCCGTTCCTTTCCTGAGCTCAGGATTCAAGTTCCAGGGAGTTCAAAATGATTGCTCATCCTGAGTAACATCCCCACGGGCCTCGCTAGTGCGGGGTTGGGCCCCTAATTATAGTCCCCGAAGAAGGGAAGGGGGTCATTCCTTAAATATTTAAAAAATCATGGTGTTCTTAGGGATAAAAAAAAATAAAATAGAATAAAATAAATATTACAAATGTCTACTTCCAGCTGATTACAACTTCTGTTGTATGCTGTTTAGAAAAAAAATGTCTTAGAAATAAAAAATAAAGATTTATGAAGTATAGGCGTGAGGATTCTCTTTTCTAGCTACAAGGAACTGGGGTGTTCAATTTAGCTACTTTCTTAGATCACTTTAACCTACTGTTTAGCATCTAGGGAGCAAGATGGACATTTGAGAAATAGAACACCAACACTGAACTGAGCCTCCAGAAGAAATCCTAGGCTTGGGTGGAACCATATAGGTTTTTTGCAGGAGAAATTGAATAGGCTGGGGGTGGGGTGGGAAAGAAATCGTGAGAAAAAGGAGGAACACACACACAGAGAAGACAGACCCAGCCTTATTTGGATGAACTGGAGAACAACATTTCAACCCGATCTCCCTCCGGAGTGTCGGGAGGGAACACCCGACACTAATTACAGGACTGAGATATGCAGAAAGCCACTTCAGGGCCCTGGGGCCCGGCCCGGTCGTCCCCGAGGTGGCTTTTCAGATGTGGCTGCGGTTGTTTGTTTGGCGGTGGGGAGAGGTTAAATTTACTTCCACTGGTCTTCGGAGATGTTGATGTTTCCTCCATCTCTAATCTCCCTCCAGAGCGAGGGAGGTACCTGTGCCAGCGATGGCTCTGTTTGGTATGCAGACAGCCCCAGTGCTTAGGAGTCACATCACCAGGAAGGATGTTTATGTAAATGCGGGAAACAGGGCTGCAGGCCTGTTTGAAGTTTGCTCAGAGATCCCTGAGGTTCCCTCTCCCCACCCTTTTCATGAGAAAATAAAGGGACTGCATTCCTGCTTGATTTTGAAAACTATGAAAGGATTTTACATTGTATTTTCTTTGAAGCCACCATTTTGGTGATGTTCCTATTTGCTTTGATTGCTAATACGTTTTTTAAAAAAAGGAAACAGCAATTTTGATTTTTACTGCTAATGTAGATGAGCTCAACCTTGAGACAGTCTGCATTTTTTAGTAGGGTAGGATCCTGATAAAATATTAGATAGGATGGTGGAAAAGTACTTTATTAAGAACCTAATTAGCATTTTCTGTGAGAAATGTGGTTAGATATATTATGTACTGGCTTAACAAATCTATGGAGTTGAGGTTATAAGTTACTTTTAAAAAATCTGGTTTTCTTTTCCCAAACTATAGAGATGTCCTAGAGAATAAATAATGACTTATAATTTTAATTCATTTATTTAAAGTTATTTTTAAATCTCATGGGTGTGATTTTTTCTTTCTTTCTTTATGTAGAAAAGATGATTATGGAACATCCGATGGGCAGAGGTAGTCTTCAAAATTTAGAAATCGGATGTCTGAGCTAAGGATTAACTCTAAACTATTTTAATTTGTCACACAGAAAAAAGGCCTGACCTATTCTTTCTACTTTAGAAATGTTTCTCTATTCTTATGGCTAGGAGAATTCGTACATTGCCAAGGATTAATGAAGACATTAAACATAAGTGTATAAGTTGTATTAGACAGCCTTTTAAATTTTTGCAAAAATGAACTAAGTTACTATTGTGGTCAACGATGTAGTCAACCATGTAAGCCAGACTACCTGGGTTTAAATGCCAGCTCTCAACTGTAGAATCAGCCACCATCCATAAGTCGCAAACAAGTGGCCTTTTGCAGAGCTATAACGATGTATATTAGTTGATGCAGAAAAAAATCCAGAAATTTTACTTTACCTGTTGCTCTTTCATTGGATGGTTCTAGAGAAAGCTATGAATATGTGTGTGTGTGTGTGTGTGTAATATATAAGAGACATCTGTGTATGTGAAAACATGTATGGATCTAATGTATTTATGCATGTATAACTAATAAAGCTGACAGTGCTAATGAAGATTAATTTAAGGGTCTCAATTCTACTAAGGTATTCTAAGAGGAAAACTTTTTTTTTTAAATATATTTTATTGATTTTTTTTTTTTTTTTTACTGAGAGAAGGGAGAGAGATAGAAAGTCAGAAACATCGATGAGAGAGAGACATCGATCAGCCACCTCCTGCAGGCCCCACAATGGAGATGTGCCCACAAGCAAGGTACATGTCCCCAACTGGAATCAAATCTGGGACCTTTCAGTCCACAAGCCGACGCTCTCTCCACTGAGCCAAACTGGTCTCGGCTGAGAGGAAACTTTTGTTGATGATCATAATGCTGCTCTCCCAGCCCATTTCACAGGGAATAATTATTCATGGTTGAGCCTCTCAGCACTGGCTCCTTTGTCTAGCATAGATTACTTAAAAAAAAAAAAAATATATATATATATATATATATATATATATATATATATATATATATATATATTATTGATTTTTTACAGAGAGGAAGGGAGAGAGAGAGAGAGTTAGAAACATCGATGAGAGAGAAACATCAATCAGCTGCCTCCTCCACACCCTCTACTGGGGATGTGCCACAACCAAGGTACATACTCTTGACTGGAATCGAACCTGGGACCCTTGAATCTGTAGGGCAACGCTCTAGCCACTGAGCCAAACCATTTAGGGATGGATTATTTTTTGTAGGACAGATGAGATGAGTTGGTAGGTGGAGGTGGAATGGAATTCAAGATAGTTTCCTATTTTTTTTTTAATAAGCTCTTACTTCAGTCTAGGAGGAGGTATGATTAAGATGAGTACTGAGATATTGTCCCATAAGTGGCAATCATTATAATTTCTAATATGGAATATAGAAAGGCATGTTGTGATGAAGAGTTGGTAATTTAACGTGGGAAGATTTTTACAATAATTTTCTTTTTCTTTTTAGTCATCAGTCTCTTCCTTCTAGGCTATTTATTGAGCATGATGAATCTTGCCTGGTAGTTTGGAGAAAATCCTCGAACTAAATTAATTCAGCTTACTATTGACCACAAAATTGTATGGCTCTCTGTGCATTTTTGGGATTATGTCAGGACAAATTTGGGATTACTGGACCAGAAGCCATTTTGAGCTATCTCCCAAAATCAAAAATGTTATTCCCTGGGAAATGCTTACAAAATTACATGCATTCATGATTGTATTTCCTGATAATTTGTCATGGATAATAAGTGTCCTTGATCTAATAACAGAGGAATAAATTCCCAACTACAAAAATGTTGTTAAATCTGTTTTTTTTCCAGTATGAAAGTTGACTTTGAATGTTTATTTGTTTGATTATTTTTTATGGGTTTTTTTAGGAGTGGGAGAAGAAATTGTAATGTTACCATAAGAAAATTTAAAAATCTTGCCTTATTTTGAGAATTTACATTTCCTTTGTTGCTGTGACTGTACTTGGGCGGGATGATACCAAGGGCACTTATTTGGAATTTGAGAAGTTTATAGAAGATTTTTCATTCTGACACTTGTATCAAAACTATTTAGAATTCTCTGAATTCTCTTCATGGGTTCATTGTCTATTCATGCCACACTGAGAACATCATTAATATATGGCAGCCCATCTGGAAACTGAGTGGCAAGGTTAGGTAGAAGTCATGGAACATTCCAGAAAGACCAAAATTCTAAATAAAAACAGAAAGCTCTTCAGCAAGCAATGATTGTTTTGGCTTCTGCAGCAATGTCTGCCATTAAGAAGCTTTCAACAAGTAGATTTTTAAAAATGTTGCCTTTTTGAAAGAGGAGTAAGAATTTCATTGACTGTAAGCATTAGGTATAGGCATTCATTAAATCCGAGTGTTTTCCTGAAGGTCACATGTTGTCATTATTCTTTGGTTCTAGAATTACACTGTCCAGTATAGTGGCTGTTAGCCAGGAGTGATCACCGAGCTTCTAAAATGTAGTGAGACAGAAACATAATTTTAAATTTAATGTTAATTCCTTTAAATGAAAAATACAAAACTGAGTATAAAACATCTCATTAATACTTTAATGTTGCTCATGAGTTTGGAATTGTCCCTTCCTCCTCTGATTTCTGGGCTTATGGAAAATTATTTTTTTCTTCCTTTAATGTTTAATAGAATTAACCAGTGAAGGTGTGTGAACAAGGACATTTTCTGCTGGATGCTTTTTCCCACCATGGGTTTTCAACAGTGCGATTAAGCTTTGCTCTCTTGTGGTTTTCTTTGTCTCTATCCTGTTCAGATTTTTGGATCTGTGGATTTATAGAGGTATTATCCAAAGGGTACAAAAAGTTTCAGTTCTGCAACATGAATAACTGCTCAAGCCATGCTGGACTGCACAGTGCTTGCAGTCAATTATACTGTATGACATACTGAAGAATTTGCTGAGAGATTAAATCTCATGCTGTGGTTTTATCACCCAATAATAATAGGTAAAGAAGGTGGGAGAAACTCTTGAAGGTGTTATATATGTTGATGGCATAGGTTTGGTGATGGTTTCAAGGTTGTATGCTTATCTTCAAACTTAGGTGGTCATACATTAAATATGTGCTTCTTTTGTTGGTCAATCCTAACTCTATAAAGCAATTTTAAAAATAATTTGGAGAACTTCTGACCAGTCTCTTTTTTTTTCTTCTTATTTGCCTTTTCTTTTGTTGATGCTCCCAATTTTTCCACAGGTAACTGAGGTTCTGTTTATTTCTTTTTCAACTCCTCCCATCCCTCCACGCCCCAGTACTACTGTTTGCATTTCCTTTGCTCTGTTTTCAAGTTCATTAATCTTTTATTGTCCAGTCTCTAATCTGCTATGAAGTCTATCCAATTAATTTTCCCTCTCAGATGTTATGCTTTTCCACTCTAACAATTACATTTGTTTTCTTAAATCATTCATTTCTCTTATCATTAAGTTCTTGTTTATACTAAAATCTTTGAGATTATTTATAATATTCTTATAATGTACTTGTAGGCTAATTCATCATCTCTGTTATTTCTCAGTTTATTTCTATTAGACATTTTTCTTGATTATGAGCTAGCTACATTTTCCTGCTTCTTTTCACATTCAGTAGTTTTTATATAATTAGAGATATGGTGACTGTTATAGTGATAAGGGTACGGATTTCACTGTCTTTATTTAAAGAGTATGGAAGTGTATTTTGACAGGAAATTAAATTTCTCGTGGATTATTTTGAATTTATCTTTGTACTTTTTTTTAGGGTGGCATAGAGACCAGCTCTACAATGAAGCCCCTTCTGAGGTCTCTATTGAATGCCTCAGGGATTCAACAAGGTTTCTCCAATTTGGGTGGTCTGAACAAATAGCCTCTCACCCTTGCTGAGTTTGGGATTTATTCAGCTTATATATAGCTCCAGAGTAGTTTTTATTTTTTTTTAAGATATTTTATTGATTTTTCTACAGAGAGGAAAAGAGAGGGATGGAGAGTTAGAAACATTGATGAGGAAGAAACATCAATCAGCTGCCTCTTGCACACCCTCTACTGTGGATGTGCCCACAACCAAGGTACATGCCCTTGACCGGAATTGAACCTGGGACCCTTCAGTCTGCAGGCTGACGTTCTATCCACTGAGCCAAACCCATTTTGGCAGTAGTTTTTTTTCTTGCCCAGCCTTTTTGCATTTTATTCCTTGCATTGCTTGGTTTTATCCTATGCTTGCATTGCTTAGTGTTCATCTAAGGTCTTACGGGGCACCATGCAGGTGCATAGAGCTATTTCTTTGCCAGTGTCTTTGTCATCTGTACTCTGCCTGGTGAATTCAGTTGCCTCCTCTTCTCCAAACTCAATGCCTGTTCCCTGGACTCAGTGAGACTGGCATCTTGGCTTGGGTTTCTCTTCTCTGGCTTGAACGTAGGAAGTGCTTCCAGCCAGGAAGTTGTACTGAGCATAGAGTTCACCTCACAGGTCCAGTACTGCCAGTTGTGGAATGGTTGGAAATAGTGGTTTCACATGTTTTGTCTGTTTCCTCATTTATTATGGGAAGGTAAGGTCAGTTTCTGTGACTGTTACAGGAGGAGGGTACAGTTCTTTTTTAAAAATATTTTTATTGATTTTTTACAGAGAGGAAGGGGGAGGAATAGAGAGTTAGAAACATCGATGAGAGAGAGACATGGATCAGCCACCTCCTGCACGCCCCCTACTGGGAATGTGCCCACAACCAAGGTGCATGCCCTTGACCGGAATTGAACCTGGGACCTTTCAGTCTGTAGGCCGAGGCTCTATCCACTGAGCCAAACCGATTTCAGTGAAGGTATAGTTCTTTGTTAACTTTTAAGCATCTGTTTTAAAGTTTAATGTGTCAAAGTAATAATTCATGATAGTATACTTTCAAAATTTACATTTGTTATAGATGTTGTTGAAAGTAGAATTAGTAATAAAAACTTTAATATTTTGGGAATTCTTACAAATCTCTGCCTGTCGGAATAATAATATGGCTTCAATTTTGATAATGGCATTGGAAAGTAAAGTTTTTTAGCAAACAAATTCACCTCAAAGCAGCCAAATGTGTTTTGTTTATTTCTCATAGTTTTTTAGACTTAAATTCATATTCTTTAGATTGAACTAGTACTGCTGAGTATTTTCCATTTCTTTGTCTTATTTTACATACTAGAATAATAGTGCAAAGCAAATAAACAAAAAGACAAGAAAAAAATTAGAATATTTGCATGTGTACACACACACCCCCCCACACACACATACACACACACAATCCTGTATGAATGTAAACTTCTTTTATTTAATATTTAAAATTTTTAAATTGAATTCAGAAAGGAAGGGGGAGAAAGAGAGAGAGAGAGACCTCAATGTTGAGAATCATTGATTTGCTGCTTCCTGCATGACCCCCTATTAGGGATCCAGCCCGCGACCTGGGCATGTGCCATGACTGGGAATCTAACCTTGACTTTCTCGTTCATAGGTTGATGCTCAACCACTGAGCCACACCAATTGGGCTGAATGTAAACTTCTTGGCTCTTTTTTTTATAAGTCATTTTTCCATGCAAGTGAACATGTACAAAGGAACAACTAAACATTAGTGCTCCCTGGCATATAATAGATAAAGATGAGTGTCACTGTTTCTTCGTGTGTGTGTTTTTTGTTGTTGTTGTTTCAGAAACTTTAAACAGTATCTGTCCCCAAATAGCACTTTAAAGAGCCCCCATTTCCATTCAAAGACACATATAACCAATGTTTCTAACTCTGGTCAGAGTCTCACTTGGATTCCTTTATCTACTCTCACTCCTTATCTATCTACTCTTGCCCTAAATCAGACTGGCACTCCTCAAAGGCAGCACAGGGCTTTCCAGATGGCACAATTCCAGATCACCCCGTGAGTACTGGAGGTCCTGTGTGCTGCGGGGTCCCTGCATCTCAAAGAGGTGTTGGTTTTGGCTGATGTGTGTGGTGGAAGGGAAAGCAATGAGAGAGATGGGCATGGTACCACGCTCGCCATGAAGAGCAATAGTGAAGTTTAATGAAACATGAAGTGTTGTGAGGGCATGAATGTGGCCTGGGTTCCTCTGAGCCAATAGATGAAAGACTTGCTATTAACGGCACTGGCAGGTCATTTGACTTCAAGTCATGAATTATTGATCTCTCCCCATAAAAATGCAACAGGACAGGTGACCACACATTTTCTAATTGGTTTTGGCATCCCCAGCGCCTGGTCACCTCTCTGTGTATGTGTTTTCTTCCTCAGGTAAATAAACCAACTCCAGCTGTTCCGTGTCAGCGCTCCCAACAAGCTTGGACCTTGGTTCTGATTTGGCTCCCTACAAACCAAGCACTGTCTCCACCCTGATATTTAGTTTGACTTCTTTTCCTTTTTTTAAGTCACTCCTTTTTTTAAAAAAAAATATATTTTATTGATTTTTTACAGAGAGGAAGAGAGCGAGATAGAAAGTCAGAGACATCGATGAGAGAGAGACATCGATCAGCAGCCTCCTGCACACCCCCTACTGGGGATGTGCCCGCAATCAAGGTACATGCCCTTGACTGGAATCGAATCTGGGACCTTTCAGTCTGCAAGCCGATGCTCTATCCACTGAGCCAAACCGGTCTCGGCTAGTTTGACTTCTTTTTTCTCAGGTCCATAATCCTCATGAGTGTTTCTCAAATGATTTCAACGTATTTTCATCCAATGAAGCAAGCGTTGAGTCAGCACTCCGTCTAGCTATCTTGGGTCAATGTTGGCCTGGACTAACGGATTCTGTTTGCCTACGGCTCATCAAAGCCCAATCAAAGGCAAACGGGAGTTTGTTGCCAAGAAACAAATGTTTATTTTTAAGGAAGTGGCACCATGCCCAGAGTCACAGGTGAGCTCGTGGATCCCAGATGGCTTCTAGGGGATGGGTTGGATAGGGAACTAAGGTAGTTAGGGTCACGGTTCTGGTTCTGGTGTCTAGTGATGGGTCAGCACTAGGTAGAGGGTAGTTGGTTATTGTTAACTGACCCTGAGGTCAGCCATGGTATCTCTCTGTCTGATTTTGCAAGGGTGTTGTCACGGGGGGCATTCTGCCTTTCTGGGTCTGGAGCTGAAACATAACTGAGGCCTAGATGTTATTTCTAGATGGAAACTCTATCTCTTCAGTCAACAGACTGGAGGCATTTTTCCCAAGATTATTTGATGCTGACCAGAAAGAACCTCATTGTCCCGACAGCTTAATGATTAAGGAAGTGGACAAGCAAGAGAGAAGGATGGTGAGGCAGGTTGCTGAATGGGGCCAGAATCAAAAGGAAAGAAAGGAGAAAAAGTCATACTAAAAAAAAATGAAGTTGCTGCCGAAATTGGTTTGGCTCAGTGGATAGAGCATTGGCCTGCGGACTGAAAGGTCCCAGGTTCAATTCCGGTCAAGGGCATGTTACCTTGGTTGCAGGCACATCCCCAGTAGAGGGGGTGCAGGAGGCGGCTGATTGATGTCTCTCTCTCATTGATGTTCCCAACTCTATCCCTCTCCCTCCCTCTCTGTAAAAAGTCAATAAAAATATATTTTAAAAAAAGATACCAAGTTTTTTTTTTAAAAATATGAAGTTTCTGTGTGGTTACATCAGTAAGATAGAATATGATGCCATATTTGAAAGCATTTGCAAAAAACTGCACAGTACTATTTTATGTGTAAGAAATTAGTATCATTTATCTAGAAAGTTGATGTTTAGAATTATCTTGAGGTATTTAGGGCATGTGAGGTACTAGTATTATCTGGGATCAGGATGTACATGTTGATCAGCTCAATTTTTCTCAGGTCCTTGAGACTACATTCAGTGAAAATAATAATAAATAGTTACCAGTTGAGCCAAGAGGTGAAATTGATTTAGAGGATGGAAATGGGACCATTTGCAAGGTTCTTCTACTTTGAAGATGTTATTTCTCTGTTTTTTCTTCTCATTTTCCTATTGCTATCAAGTTATTCATCTTATTTCAGAGCTAATACTTCGATACTTTTTGAGAAGCTAAGAAAGATACAGAGAGAAATTAATTGAAAAAATATTAAGTGAAAGGATATGGTATGGGACCAATAACTCAAGGAGTGAATGTACTTGAGGCTTTAGGACTTTTCAAAAGTAAGGAAATCTAGATCTCATTCCAGCTGATATTTTTCATTAGCTTTGTCATTGGCACTTCTCAACTCATCTAGGTATGTCTACTTAACATTTGAATTCAGTTAACTGTAATTTCACTTTCATTTTATGATTTTAACACTCATATTAGCAAAATACTTATTAATATTAAGATGCCATTTGACAGGATCAATAGTTATAGAAAAGACCTACATGAAAATAAAATAAGCTTATGATTTCTTAAAATAGTCCTCTCAGATATTTATATATTCATATTCAATTTAGGGAAAATTATAGTTTTATGTTTTTGTTGCAGAAGTCAGAGAAATAAACATTCATTCTCTCTCTCAGCTTTCCCTTCTCACATTCTTTCTGTTTTACTCAATGTCTTTCTGTCTCTATTTTTGCTCATGACTTGATTTTGTTGGTCTGTTCAGTTTGCCATTCATTCACTAACATGACTGGAAGTGAAGTCCCTTTAGAAGTTCAGCACAAACACGACTGGTTTATTTCAGAGGGAGTCCA
>PVJN01045066.1:0-17049 GCA_004026805.1 Lasiurus borealis
CAAGCCTCTGCTCATATACCATTCGGAAAACCCCAGAGTCTTTAAGTCACATAAGATTTTAAAAGATAAACTGCAAGTTATGTGGAGGGCAAACCCGAAGGCATGGGTCACCAGGCAGTTCTTTGTGGAGTGGGTAAACCTGGTTTTCGGCCCTTCTGTTAAGAAATATCTACAGGAAAACAACCTAACCATGCAAGCCGTCCTTGTCCTTGACAATGCTCCTGCTCTCCCACCGAATGTCAAAGATGAACTCCTCAAAGTGTTCAAGTTTATAAAAGTTGTCTACCCAACACCACTCCTATCCTGCAGCCCATGCATCAGGAGGTGATTTCTAATTTTAAAAAGCTGTACATCAAGCACCTGTTCCAGCGCTGCTTTGAGGTGATGGAGAACACAAACCTCACCCTTCGAAAGTTCTGGAAGAATCACTTTAAAATCGTGATATGCCTCAGAATTATTGATCAGGCCTGGCTGGGTGTTACAACAAGGATGTTGACCTCTGAATGGAAGAAGCTGTGGCCTGAGGCCGTAGCCGAAAGGACCTTCAAAGAATTCCAACCTGAGGTTCCAGTGGAGGAGGAGATAGTGTCTCTGGGACAATACATGGGCCTGGAGGTGGATGAGAGAGATGTGAATGAGCTCGTCAAGGAGCACTCTCTGGAACTTACCACAGAGGAGTTACTAGAGTCACATTCTCAGCAACATGTGGAGGTTCTCCCAGAAATTGTTCCACAGGCCAATGCTCTATTCGCTGAGCCAAATCGGTTTTGACAAATTTTAGTTTTTACCCCTTGAGTATGATGTTAGCTGTGTGTTGACCATATATGGCTTCTATGATGTTGAGGTATGATCTTTCTATTCCCACCTTACCGAGAGTATTTATCAAGAAAGGGTGTTGGGCTGAAACCGGTTTGGCTCACTGCATAGAGCATCAGTTTGTGTACTGAAGAGTCCTGGATTCGATTCCAGTAAAGAGCATGTACCTTGGTTGGGGGCAGGCAGGAGGCAGCTGATCGATGTCTCTCTCTCATCGATGTTTCAGACTCTCTGTCCCTCTCCTTCCTCTCTATAAAAAATCAATAAAATATATTTAAAAAAGGGTATTGCCCTTTGTCAAATGCTTTTTCTGCATCAATTGGTATGAATATGTGATTTTTATCTCTCAATTTCTTTATGTGATGTATCACATTTATTGACTTGCATATATTGTACCAAAGTTGCATTCCTTGGATAAATTCTACTTGGTCATATTATATGATCTTTTTGATGTACTGCTGGATCCGATTTGCTAGAATTTTCTTAAGGATTTTGACATCTATATTCATAAGGGATATTGGCCTTTAATTCACTTTCATTGTGTTGTCTTTATCTGGTTTTGGTATTAGGGTGATGCTGGCTTCATGGAAGGTGTTTGGAAGTGTTTCTTCTTGATTTTTTTGGTATAGTCTGAGGAGGATAGGTTTTATTTGTTCCTTGAATGTTTGGTAAAACTATCCTGTGTAGCCATTTGGTCCTTGGCTTTTGTTTGCTGGAAGCTTTTTGATGACTTCTTCAATTTCTTCCATAGTTATTGGCCTATTGAGATGTTTAGATTCCTCCTGATTGAGTTTTGGAAGGTTATATTTTTCTAGGAATATGTCCATTTCCAGCAGGTTGTCCAGATTGATGGAATAGAGTTGTTCATAATATTTCTTAACAATCCTTTGTATTCCCTGGGGTCTGTTGTTATTTCTCCTCTATCATTTCTGATTTTGTTTATTTGGGTCCTCTCTCTTTGCTTCTTGGTGAGCCTGGATAGAGTTCCATGAATCTTGTTTATCCTTTTGAAGAACCAGCTCTAGGTTTTGTTGATCTTTTGAATTGTTTCTTTGGTCTCTATGCCATTTATCTCTGCTCTGATAATTACTATTTACTTCCTTCTGCTTACACTGGGTTTTTCTGTTTCTCTCTTTCTAGCACTTTGAGTTGTAGAGTTAGATGATTCATTACCTTTCTTTCTTCTTCCTTTCTTTCTTTCTTTCTTTCTTTCTTTCTTTCTTTCTTTCTTTCTTTCTTTCTTTCTTTTTTTGCAGTAGGTTTGTAGAGCTATGGACTTCCCTCTCAGGACTGCATTCACTGTGTCACATAGATTTTGGATAGTTGTGTTTTCATTGTCATTTGTTGCCATGATATTTTTTATTTCTTCCTTGATCTGTCTGGTTACCCAGTCATTGTTTAATAGCATGCTATTTAGTCTCCATGTGTTTGATTTTTTTGGATTTTTTTTTATTATTGTGGACTTCCAGTTTTATGCCATTGTAATCTGAGAAAATACTTGATATGTTTTCTATCTTGTTGAATTTTAAGAGACTTGCCTATGACCCAGCATATGGTCTATCTTTGAAAATGACTCATGTGCACTTGAGAAGAATGTGTATTTTGTGGCCTTGGGGTGAAATGTTTTTAAAATGTCACTTAATTCAATCTGGTCTAGTGAGTCATTTAGGATTGATGCTTCTTTGCTGATTTTTTTTGTTTAGAGGATTTGTCCAATGGTGATAGTGGGGTATTAAAGTCTCCTACTATGATTGTATTGCTGTCAATTTCTCCCTTTATATCCTCCAGTATTTTTTTTTATGTATTTAGTTGCTCTTTTATTGGGTGCATATATGTTTACCAGAGTTATTTTTTCTTATTGGATTGCTCCCTATAGTATTATGAAGTGGCCTTCTTTTTCTCTTGTTATATCCTTCACTTTGAGATCTAATTTTTCAGATATAAGTATTGCAACTCAGCTTTTTTTTTCTTCATTGTCATTTGCCTGGAAAACCGTCTTCCACCCCTTCACCTTCAATCTGTGTGCATCTTTTTTTCTGAGGTGGGTTTCTTGTAGACAGCAGATATTTGGATCATGTTTTCAATGCAATCCATTACCCTATGTCTTTTGATTGGAGCATTTAATCCATTTACATTTCAAGTTATTATTGATAGTACTTATCTGTCGCCATTTTTATTCTTTACCCCTATTTTCCTTCTTTGCTTTCTATTTCCTTTTTTTTTACAATAGACCCTTTAATATTTCTTGCATTCCTGGTTTGGTGGTCATAAATTCCCTTAGTCCTTTTTTGTCTCTGAAGCTCCTGATTTCACCTTCAATTTTGATTGATGGCCTTGCTGGGTACAGTATTCTTGGATACAGATCCTTCCATTGCATGACTTTGTATATTTCATTCCATACCCTTCTGGCCTGATGAATTTCTGTTGAAAAATCAGTTGCTAGTCTGATGTCTCTCTCTGACTGCATTTAAGATTCTTAGTTTGTCATTGGTGTTTGCCAATTTAATAATAATGTGCCTTGGTGTCAGTCTTTTGGGGTTAATTTTGCTTGTGACTGTGTGGGCTTCTCAGATTTGTGCCAGTTTTTTTTCTTTCCTTTATCAGGGAAGTTTTCTGTTATTATTTCTTCAAACAGTTTTTCTATTTCTTACTCAGTTTCCTCTCCTCTAAATCCCTATTATGTGGATGTTGTTGTGTTTGGTGTTATCCTAAATTTCCCTTAGGCTTTCAGTTTTTTTCTGGAAGCTGCTCTACTTGAGTATTTTTCCTACCTTGTCTTCTAGCTAGCTCACTGATGTAGTCATCTGCTTCTTTTAGTCTACTTTTTATGCTTTCTATTGAGTTCTTTACAGCAGCAATGTCATTTTTCATTTCTTCTTGATCATTCTTCATTTTCTCTTGGTTCTTACTCATATTGTCGAATTTATCTTCCATTCTTTTCAGCCACCTTATAACCATTTTTCTGAATTCTTTCTCTGGCAGGTTGCTTGCCTCCATTTCATTTACTTCCTTCTCTGGTGATGCCTACTTTCCTTTCATATGCAGGCTGTTTCTTTGCTCATGATCTCTGTTCTCTGGGTGTCTGGTTATGTACTTTTCTTTCTCCTACGTTGATTTAAAGGCACAAAATACAACACAAGCATATACCATGCAGAAGGCACTGAACAGAAATGTTTTCACAATGTTAATACCCTCAAATAAGGTGACCACCAGAAATAGACAAATTAGAAGAATGTAGGGAACATAGAAGAGAGAAAACAGGAAAAAAAGAAAAGAAAGGAGTGCCAAAATAAAATTGGGAGAAGAGAGAAAAAGAGCAAAAATAAATGAAAAATATAAGATGAAAAAAATTGTAAGAGAGAAAAGAAAGAGAATAAGAAAGAAACAGAAACAAATTATATATATATATAGGAAGAGAACTCCAATCAAATAACCACTAATCCCAACAAATGCCGGCAACAAGTAACTGGAGATTAATACAAAGCACAAGGAATATCAAGGAAGGAGAGGGAAACCAGAGATAAAAAAATAAATAAAAACAAAGTAAACAAAACACAAAGTAAAACAAGTAGAATAAACAAAAACAATCTTACAAAAAAGTATAAAAATTGATATAATAAATGATCAAGTGAAGAAGAACAAAAGGACATAGAAGAAACATTTTTTTTTTTTGGATGGTGAAGACAGAGAAGAGAGAAGTGTGTATGGACTTGGAGTAGGGGATTGGAAATTAGATATATAAGTGGGGTGAAATTTTAACTGGGTAAGAAAAAAAGAATAGTGAATATCTAAAGTTGGAAAAGAGTAAGAGAAATAGGACAAGAAAATGGTAAAAGTTAAGAAGAGAGTGATGGTATAAAGGTAGAGTTGAGATAGAGTAAAATGATGTTAAATGAAAGATGAAAATAGAATGTAGAACTCTAATCCCAAAGTAAAATAAAGAGAAAGTAAAATAACACTTTTTTTAAAAAAAAAGGTAAATTGATAGTAGTAATAATACTGGACTGAAAATAAAAATGTAATAATTAAAAATGTAAAATCAATTGAAGAAAAAGAAAAAAAAATATTTTTAAATTAAAAGATGAAAAAATAAAAAATAAAAACAAATAAAAAATAAAAGAATAGAATGTGCAGTAGTGAAGGTCATTCACTTCCTCTATTTTTCTGTTTGGCATGCCTGTTTCCCAGTCTGGATGGTATTTCAATTCCCTGCGTTCCACTGTCAGTCAGTCCTGGTTTTTAAGCAGGTGATGTGTCTTAATCTCTTTATTCTTTTGTGATTAAGCAAGAGTCAATTTGTGAGTCAGCCCCTGGGTGGCAGTGTTTTGAGATTGATTTCAGAGACTATAGGTCCTCTTTGGCCTGTGCTTAGATACTGCTTTCACTGTGCCACTCAATGCTGGTTTGTGGGAGTGGTTTGCTCCAGAGCAGTTGTTTCTCTGATGATTATTCCGCGCTCTGATCCCCAGGTTCCAGAAAAACGACTTTCCCTTGCAGTTTCTTCTGATGTCCCCAATTGGGTGATCCTATGTATTGGGCTTAGCAATCAGAAACATGGATCTGAACAGGAAAAAGCGCAAGTCTGAGGATCCCTCTTCCCTGCTCCTGTTCAAACAGCTGGCACACTTTAATAACTCCCAGGCTGTCCTGCCTCAGATCAAAATGGGTTGCTTTCTAGAAATGCCCTCTCTTAGCAGCTCTGAAGACCCCCTTCCACATTCATGTATCATGCTCTGTCCAACAGCCAAAAATTTCGCTAGGTGCAGCTTTCCCCAGGTCCAGTTGCCTGAGTGTGCACATCTCTCTGTTCTGTAGGACCACAGACCTCAACATATCCCAGGCAAAATCTAACCTTTCCATGTTGCGTGGAGTGCTTCTCTGAATTCGAGTGTTTGCGCTGTTTTGGGGACCAGTGTTCTGGGTCTCATAGGTTTTTGTTGGGTTCCTCAGCTGTAGCTTTTCAGGCTTCTGTAAACACCCACTTTCCCCTTCAAGATAGCGTGGTCTTCGCATTTGTGCTGATGGCTCCTGGAGAAAAAAAACCCATGGCAGTGAGGCTGCCTGGTCAGGGGAGCCCCGTCCAGCAATCCTTCACATTCTCCTGGAGGATAACTGTCCCTTAACTTGCCAATAAACACTCCCAGTGCAACCCTCAGCTGCTCTCTCTGTCTGCTCAGCAATAAGGCTCAGGATCTGTCGGTCTATTCTGCCAATATTTTTACCCCCTCCAAATTATATTTTTTCAAAAATTAGATTTGTATTGATTTCATAAAGAAAGGGAGAGGGAGAGAGAGATAGAAACATCATTGATGAGCGAGAATCATTGATTGGCCGCCTCTTACATGACTCACATTGGGAATAGAGACCTTAACCCGGGCATGTGCACTGACTGGGAATTGAACCATAACCTCTTGGTTCAAAGGTCAATGTTCAACCACTTGGCCACACCAGCTGGCCCAAATTTTCACTTGATGATATTTATACCTTGCCCCAAATAAATTATGCTAATTGACCTATACCATCAATTTTTATTAAACCCAATATTTCATGACTTATTTTTATTTATTTATTTATTTTTAATACATCTTTATTATTCAGATTATTACAATTGTTCCTGTTTTTACCCTTCCCATAGCTCCCATCCACGTGGCTCCCATCCCATCCTCTGTCCTTATCTCCCCTCCATTGTTCTCATCCGTAGGTATATGATTTTGGTCCGGTCTCTCCTTGCACGTCCCCTTATCTCTTTCCTCCTGAGAATTATCAGTCCACTCCCTTTCTGTGCCTCTAATTCTATTATATTCACCAGTTTATTCTCTTCATCAGATTTTCAATTCACTTGATTTTTAGATTCATTTGTTGATAGATATGTATTTATTGTTCATAATTTTTACATTTACCATTTTCTTCTTCTTCTTCTTCTTCTTCTTCTTCTTCTTCTTCTTCTTCTTCTTCTTCTTCTTCTTCTTAAAGAATGTCTTTCAGGATTTCATATAATACTGGCTTGATGTTGATGAACTCCTTTAGTTTTTTTTTCTTATCTGTGAAGCTCTTTATTTTTTATTAATTGTTTATACATATCTCCCAATTGTCCCCCTCCCTCCCAGGCATACCCCAACCCCCCAGTGATTATGTTCATTGGTTATGCTTATATGCATGCATACAAGTCATTTGAGTGATCTCTTATCTACCTCAGCTAACCTTAATCTTCCTGCTGTAATTTCACAGTCTGTTTGATGCTTTACTGCTTTTGTATCTATCATTTTGTTCATCAGTTTATAATGTTCTTTATTATCCACAAATGAGTGAGATCATGTGATGCTTCTCTTCCATTGACTGGCTTATTTCGCTAAGCATAAGGGTCTCCAGTTCCAACCAGGTTGCTGCAAATAGTAAGAATTCCTTTTTTTTTAATGGCCGCATAGAATTTCATTATGTAGATGTACCATAGTTTTCTGATCCACTCTTCTGCTGACGGGCACCTAGGCTGTTTCCAAATTGTAGGTATTGTAAATTGTGCTGCTATGAACATAGGGGTGCATAAATCCTTTCTGATTGGTGTTTGTGATTTCTTAGGATAAATTCCTAAGAGTGGGATTACAGGGTCAAATGGGAGATCCATTTTTAGTTTTTTGAGGAAACTCCATACTGTTCTCCACAGTGGCTGCACCAGACTGCTTTCTCACCAACAGCGCACAACACTTGTCATTTGTTTATTTGTTGATAATTGCCATACTGATTGGTGTAAGATGGTATCGCATTGTTGTTTTGATCTGCATCTCTTGGATGATTAGTGACTTTGAACATGTTTCTCTTGGCCTTCCTTCTGTCTTCTTTCGAGAAGGTTCTTCTGTGAAGCTCTTTATCTGCCCTTCAATTCTGAATGATAGCTTTTCTGGTAGAGTAATCTTGGTTGTAGTTTCTTGCTATTTATCACTTTGAATATTTTTTGCCACTCCCATATGGCCAGCATAGTTTCTGTTGAAAAATCAGCTGACAATCGTATGGATGCTCCCTTGTAGGTAATTAACTGTTTTTCTCTTGCTGCTTTTAATATCCTCTCTTTGTCTTTTGCTCGTTTGAGTCTGGGTCCCCAAGGTCTCACCTGAAACTGGGGTTCAGTGCAGTCGGACCTGGATTTCAGTGCTGTTGGGAGGTTCTCTTTTTCTCCCGTCTTTTCAGGACTTATGAGTCCACAGTTTTTATATTTGAGTTTCCATTTTTGTGTGAGGACTTGTTACTTTATTATTTCTGTTGTCTATAGTTGAGTCATTCCTATTTTCACAGAACACTGTGCTAGACATTATATTATGAAAAAAGTATAAAACCTGTCCTCTATGAACTTGATAGCTAGTCAAATAAACAAAAGGTAAACATAACAAAAGCTAGCATTTCTTGAGCACTTACTATACCAAGTTTAAAAACGTGGAAGGGAAACATTTTTCTTATGAAAAACTTGATCTTATGGAATGATAGAATGTATTCTTTTCAAATCAATAAATAAAAATAATTCTTCTAATAACTTTCTGAGGTAGTACTTGTGATATGTATTTATTGAGCTCTTACTTGGTGTTTCACATGTATTCTATATTTTTCAAAATGACCTAGTGAAGTCCTGACAATCAGTTGGACCCATCTTATGGAGAAGGAAATTGAGCCACAGAGAAAACAGGCAATATGCCTAAGGTCATAGTGACAGTACACAGTGGAACTGAGAGTTTGAACCCAGGCAGTTTGGCTCCAAAACCTAGGAAGAAAAAAGTAAGTTTCCCAAGACCACATGGCCAGTAAGTGATGGAACTGTAATTTAGTTTGAAACTAGGCCTCATGCTTCTAGCCCTTAAGCTTCACTGTCTCATAAAGCAATAGGCTGATAACTTTAAAGAATAGTAAAGCATAAGTGAGGACAAACTTTGCAGAAGAATTTCCAGACTTCATCTTGTTTTTCCAGGAAGAAAGCTTTTGTTCTTTGCATTGCTCCTAATTTTCTTGTTGTATTTTCTTTTATACATTTACTGTTTTTATTTTCCCCTCAACAATAAGGGTAATTGGTTTAACACCTGGGACCTTCCATCTTCTGTGCCTTGCAGCTCTGATGATATGGACATACATGATTTTCTTTTGTTCCCTTTGCTATTTTGTCGAGACAGTTATTAATAAAAGAAAACTCCTTGCCCAGATATATTCTTTGCTCTTAAATTGGCTTGACAGTTGGACATTACCTTTGGACAGCTAAATCCCTTGGTAGTAGAAGTCTTTCCAGACCAGCCATGCTTACTAACATCTCAAATACCTCTGAATTATTTTTTTCTCCAGCTTTTAAGGGTAGCAGCCTTCTGTTTTTATTTTTGCCAGAGTGGGTCCACATGTATCTGCTATTGTGGCTTCCTTCAATTAATCAATTTTTCCACTTATTTCTAAATCAACAAATAAATAAACAATCCAGACACAGCCCAGAAAGAAGTTGAGGCCATAGAAGATGAAGAAAATTTTGACTTGTGTATGGATGTCTATGTGACAGAGGGAAGTGCGAGTAAGATATAAGGAAGCTCTATCCCTTGGAGCAGGCAGTGGCAACAGCTTGTGCAGCCAGGGCCACGATTGAGGCTTGAGACCTTCCCAGCAAAGAGGAGGAGCTGCTGAAAGAGCTGAATGACCTGAAGGTGGAGCTGCCCCAGTGGTTTGTCACCAAAATGATAGGAGATGTGCTGAGTTGTTTGAGACCTGAGTTCTTTGTAAATCCATTGCTCATGTTCTCACTATTATTAACCAGGCTCAGAAAGAGGGCCTCAGAGAATTCTTCTAGGGCAAGAAATGCAAATCCTTGAATCTGTGGCCCAAGAAAATGTGTGTCATATGCCCCAGGCTCAACCAGCACCAGAAGCTGAAGACTGAGAAGCTGCAAGGGCAGGAATGACTGTACCTACTGCAGAAGTTTGCGATTAATGCCTGAGCATCATGGTGTTGATAAAACCCAAAGGCCCCTCTTACTCCTCCCCACAAAAAAATGAAATGGCACAGAAAACAAACACAGAAAAGTCTATTGTGGTTTTGTTTATTACAGTTCTCTTTCCACATGCTGCTGAATCTACTATTCCTTTGACTAACGGCTCCCCGTTTTCTATGTCCATCAGCACGATGGAAGGAAAGGGACCCAGATGTAGTCTTTTAATGGAACATCCAACCAAGACAGTGCTTGCTTTCCATCCAGAAAGAAAATTTTAGATCCCTGCTCTACTTGGAAAGAAAGTGCTTATTTCCCATTTATGTAACAGACTAGAGGACTAGTAAACAAAATTCATACATGGGTGTGTGTGTCCCTCCGCCCAGCCTACACCCTCTCCAATCTGGGACTTCTCGAGGAAAATCTAACTGCCCGTTTAGGCCTAATCCTACATCTTTCTCACAATCCAGGACTGATGGCTCCCAACTGCTTGCCTTTCTGCCTTCCTGATTGCCCTTAACCACTTCTGCCTGCCAGCCTGATCACCCCCTAACTACTCCCCTGCCAGCCTGATTGGTGTGTAACTGCTTCCCTGTCAGCCTGTTTGCCCCTAACTGCCCTCCCTGCAGGTCTAGTCCCCCTCAGCTACTCTCCCCTGCAGGCCTAGGTCTCCCACAAATGCCCTTTCCTGCAGGTCCGGTCACCTCCAAATTCCCTCTTCTGCTGGCCATCTTGTGGCAGCCACCTTGTGTCCACATGTGGGCAGCCATCTTATGTGTTGGAGTGATAGTAAATTTGTATATTACTTTTTTTATTAAATCTTTATTATTCAGATTATTACATTTATTTCTCTTTTTTCCCCTTCATAACACCCTCCCACCCAGCTCCCACCCTTCCCTCCCTCCCATTGATCTCATCCATAGGTGTATGATTTTTGTCCAGTCTCTCCCTGTACACCCCTCACCCCTTTCCCCCTGAGAATTATCAGTCCACTCCCTTTCTGTGCTCCTGATTCTAGTATATTCACTAGTTTATTCTGTTGATCAAATTTTTAATTCACTTAATTTTTAAATTCACTTGTTGATAGATATGTATTTGTTGTTCATAATTTTTTGGCTTTTACTTTTTCTTCCTCCTCTTCTAAAAGAGTACCTTTCAGCATTTCATATAATACTGGTTTGGAGTTGATGAACTCCTTTAGCTTTTTCTTATCTGTGAAGCTCTTAATACGCCCTTTAATTCTGAATGATAGCTTTTCTGGAGAGAGTATTCTTGGTTGTAGGTTCTTGCTATTCATCATGTTGAATATTTCTTGCCACTCCCGTCTGGCCTGCATCGTTTCTGTTGAGAAATCAGCTGACAGTCGTATGGGTGCTCCCTTGTAGGTAATGAACTGTTTTCTCTTGCTGCTTTTAATATTCTCTCTTTGTCTTTTGCTCTTGGTATTTTAATTATGATGTGTCTTGGTGTGGTCCTCTTTGGATTCCTTTTATATGGGGTTCTGTGTGCTTCTTGGACATGTAAGTCTATTTCTTTCACCAGATATGGGAAGGTTTCAGTCATTATTTCTTTAAATAGTTTTTCAGTATCTTGCTCTCTATCTTCTGGCACTCCAACAATTCTGATGTTGGTATGTTTGAAGCTGTCCCAGAGTCTCCTTACATTATCTTCACATTTTTGGATTCTTTTCTCTTCTTGCTTTTCCAGTCGAGTGTTTTTTGATTCTTTATATTTCATATTTTTTACTTGATTCTTGACTACCTCTAGTTTGCTGTTAGGTCTCTGAATAATATTTTTAATTTCAGTCAGTGTATGTTTAATTTCTAGTTGGTCCTTTTCCATCTCTAGTTGGTTCTTTTTCATCTCCTCTTGGGTCTTGCTAACTTTATCCACCTTTTTTAGGATATTCTTGAAAAACCTTATAAGCATGGTTTTGAACTCTATATCCAGTAATTTGTTGTCCTCCATTTCTTTTGTTTGTGATCTCTTCCTTTGTCTCGGCATTTTCACTATGCCAGGAGAACTTCTGTGTTGGATTCAGACTTATGATACAAGACTTGCAAAACTGCAAAAGCCTCTCTGTTGAGCTTTGGATGTGTGGACTCTCAGGGCTTAATGGACTGCCTTCCAGTCAGCCCCGCCTTCCACGGCCCTTGGTTCTCACGTGAGTGGGTAATTGCTGGAGCGGTCCCTGTACGCATGCCCTCTCACAGTGCCTCTAGACCTCTGCCTTTCTGGGTCCCCTGTGCTCCGGGATCATATGAGTCTGGGTCCCCAGGGTTTTGCTCAAAACTGGGGTTCAGTGGAGCTAGAAGTGGCACAGTTGTGTGGCTCTGTCCCCCGCCCACTTGTGAAAGCCAGAGGTACAACCAGCAGTCAGTCATCTGCGTGCAGTGCTATGCAAGCCACCTGACCTCCTCCCTTTCACATCTCCCCCAGATCTCCGTGCACTTCTCCCTCTTCTCAGTCTGAACTCCCCCCCACCCAATATGAGTCCTGGCCGGACATTGGGTTTATTGCCGTAGGATATGGGGTTCAATGAAGCTGGGAGTTTCCGTCCCCTCCCGCCAGAGAAAGCCAGCCAGGTTTGCCGTCACCCGCTCTCTCCACTAGCGCACATCTCTGTACCTCAGGTTTTTGCAGCTCCTCTGGGTTTCTGTGAGCCCCTCTCTTTCCTTCTAGTTGTAGAATTTCCACTTAGCCAGCTTTCCTGTGGTTCTGGATGATGTCTGTTCTGTCTTTCAGTTGTAGTTTTGAAATTGTTGTTCGAGGCAGCAGTGTAGGTGTTTACCTATGCTGCCATCTTGGATCCTCTCTCTGTACATCTTCTTAATGAAACTTAAAGTACCAGTTGAATACTGGTGACACTATTCCTTTTAAAATGTTCCTGTGGAGTCACAAAGGGCAAGATAATTAAAACTCCTCACTGAGTTTAGTTCTTTGACCTCTCATTAGTTTCAGCATTCAAAATTGCCAATTGTTAGCAGCCTAATTTGATTATTGGCTCCTCTGAGCTTGCAGCAATCATTCTGAAGAGTAGACTTCACATGACTCGGAATCCAGGCTGCTGCCGCACACGCAAGGAGGAGAATGAAGGAGCAAATTGTCTTGCTCCAGTGTGTTTATGAGCTCCTTATACTAAAATGTTGAAACAAAGGAAAAGCAGCCCTTTGCAGTATCCATGGCTGAGTCTGATAAAAGAAACTCAATGTGTGGTATGACTAGTTCATTTTGGAAGCAACTTTCTGAGGTGTCATGGAGGGAGGAGGAGAAAAAGGGAATTTTGGTCCTTACAGTTTTATCATTAAAAACTATTGGTATGTCCTAGCCACTTTGGTCCAGTGGATGGAGCCTCAGCCTGTGGACTCAAGGGTACCAGTTTCGATTCCAGCCAAGGGCATGTACCTTGGTTTCAGGAACATACTCAGTGGGGAGTGTGCAAGAGGCAGCTGATTGATGTTTCTCTCTCATCAATGTTTCTAACTCTATCCCTCTTCTTCCTCTCTGTAAAAAATCAATAATGAAAAAACACACATTAGTATGTCATATCACCTTTTGTCACTCTGCATAGTGAAATAAAAACTGATTTACTTTCTCAAGGTATTTCAACAAACAATTGCAGAAATTAGAGAGCTGGGTACTATAGCACACTAATTCTCTGTCTCCCTGGGTAAGGTACTCTGGTCTTAGCTTTTTAATTAATTCCTTGATATTGCTATGAGGAGGCTTAGCGAGTGTAATCAGGCTCCTTGCCAAAGCCAATGTCTGTAAAGCAACCTAACTTCTAATTTTTTAAGTGATCAGGTTAAATCAGAGAGTCATGGGAAATCAGATAAATAATAAGCATATGGAAATTAAACATTCCTACTCTTGCTTGACAACTGTATATTATTGAAAAATCTTGTCCCACAGCTACCATTACCTTCCAGGAGATCATTTAAGGCAAGCATGGAGTCTTCAGCTGTCCCAAGTTTGAGATCATGAAAGAGAATTAGTTGAAGTTAGAATTTAAGTTTGAAAAATATAGGACATTATAATAACAACAGTACAGTAGATTATCTCTTAATGAACTTCTACTTAATCAGCTTGCCAGATTAATGGACACTCGATAAGACTCAGTGACCAATGACAATGATATACTAACTCCTTGTGGTCATGAGTGAGCTTGGAAGCAGGATGATTAGAAGTGTCTAATTTGCCCAGGTACTTGTGCTTCAACCATTTGAGTTGTATGCTTACTGAAAATTAGTTGAGTTTATTTCAAATTTATGTCAGTTGTACATAATCCTAATTTATAAAAAATCTGGGTCCATCACAACCACAACAATTGGGAGGCTGGACCAACAGGAAATCAGTCCTGCAGTCAGCGCTGGGTTGCTGGGGCTACTTAGCACTGATTGTTACCATTGCAGGTGCAGTGATCCAGCAATGACTGCTGAGGGGGCTGCAAATCAAGCCTAGAGAGAGGCCTGAAGAAAGAAGAAGGGTCTGATCCATAGCCTCTGTGGAAGCAGTTGATCAGCCCTTACCTCTCTCTTTCTTTCTGAGCCTGGTCAACAGTCGCACCTCCATTTCTCTCCAGGCCTCCACTGGGGCTGCTAATCAGCCCTGCCTTTCTGATCAAGCCCCATTGACAGGGGAAGAGATGCTGACTGGCATAGCAACTGACCGATCAGAACCAAATCTGGGTCAACTGTGAGGACCCAATGGCTGCCTGGGAGGCAGAGCTTTTGATGCTGACTGGCATAGAACCAAATTGACCAGCAGAGGAGGGAAGTTGGTGGCAAGATCAGGCCAGCAGGGTAGGACAGTTATGGGTGATCAGGCAGGCAGAGGCAGTTAGGGGCAATCAGGCTGTCAGGGAAGGGTAGTTGGGGACAAGATAAGGCTGGCTGGGGAGGGAAGTTGGGGGGGCAGGCCAGCAGGGGAGGGCAGTTGAGGGCCATCAGGCCAGTAGGGGAGGGCATTTGGGGGGCAGGCTTGCGAGAGAGGGAACTTGGAGGGTACCAAGCTTGCAGAGGAGGGTAATTGGAGGCAATCAGGCTGGCAGTGGAGGGCAGTTGGGGGTAAGATCAGGCTGGCAGGGGAGGGCAGTTGGGGTGACCAAGCTGGCAGGGGAGGGCAGTTGGAGGCAATGGGCCTGCAGGGGAGCAGTTAGGTGTTAATCAGGCTGGCAGGGGAGTGGTTAGGGAGTGATCAGGCTGGCAGGCAGAAGCAGTTAGGGGCAATCAAGCAGTCATGCAGATGAGCGGTTAGAAGCCAGCAGCCCTGGATTATGAGAGGTATATCTGACTGCTGATTTAGGCCCAATCCCTGGGATCAGGCCTAAACAGGCAGTTGAACATCCCCTGAGTGGTTCCAGATTGGAAAGGTTGCAGGTTGGGCTGAGGGACACCCCTCCCCCCCCAGTGCACAGAATTCGTGCACTGGGCCTCTAGTGTAATTATATAATTTAATTAAATACTATGTAAACTGATGAAATATACATGTAAAGTGAGTAGTTGTGGCAGTGAAATTTAGGCTGAATGCTTTTGGGAGACTCAGGAAAGGCAGGGTGCTAAAAAAATCTGTCAAATTGGATGGTTGTGAGTAAAATTACAAGATGAGGGAAATTATAATAAGTTGCTACATTCAAATTGCTTCATATGTTCTGTTTTGTTTTACTTAATTTATAGAAAATTTCAACAAATCTAAAATTAGAGAGTCTAATATAATTAACATGATACTCCCATCACCCAGCTTCAACAATTACCCATACACATTCCAGTTATACCTCACTCATTCCCCTGCAACAATTATTTTGAAGCAAATCTCCAGTATCATATCACTTCCGCTCATAGGTTTTTTTAGTACTCATTCTACTTTAAAGGAACCCAAACTGTAAATTATTATGGATTTGACTTGTGTAAGCAAGATAGTACAAAACAAAAACAAAAAGAAAAACAAAAAACAAAAGTTAACTCATACCTAATGAAAAGGTTGGAGGTATAAAAAGAAATCATGAAATCCAAGTATTTTGTGATAAAAATATTTCTTAAAATATTTAAGGTCTACAACATATTTTTGAAAAAAAATCTTTATTTTTCAGTTTATTACAGATGTTTCTCTTTGCCCCCCCATAGCTCCCCTCCACCTGATTCCCACCCCCAACCCATGCCCTCACCTCCTGCCACTGTCCTAATCCATAGGTCTAAGATATTTGTCCAATCTCATCCCAACCCCTCACATGCCCTTCCCAGGAGAATTATCACTCCATTCCCTTTCTATGCCCCTAATTCTATTATATTCACCAGTTTATTCTGCTCATCATATTTTTTATTCACTTGATTTTTAGATTCACTTGTTGATAGGTATGTATTTGTTATCACTTCATTGTTCATAATTTTTATCTTTACCTTTTTCTTCTTCTCTGCTTAAAGAATACCCTTCAGCATTTCATAAAATCCTGATTTGGTGGTGATGAAATCATTTAGCTTTTTCTTGTCTGTGAGGCTTTTTATCTGCCCTTCAATTCTGAATGATAGCTTTGCTGGGTAGAGTAATTTTGGTTATAGGCTATTGCTATTCATCGTTTTGAATATTTCCTGCCACTCCCTTCTGGCCTGGATAGTTTCTGTTAAGAAATCAGCTGACAGTCTTATGGTTACTACCTTGTTGGTAACTGTTTTTCTCTTACAGCTTTTAATATTCTCTCTTTGTCTTTTGCTCTTGGTATTTTAATTATGATGTGTCTTGATGTGGTCCTCTTTAGATTCCTTTTGTTTGGGGTTCTCTGCACTTCCTGTATTTGTAAGTCCATTTCTTTCACGAGGTAGGGAAAGTTTTCAGTCATTATTTCTTTATTTTATTTTATTTTATTTTAATTATTTATTTTTAATTAAATCTTTATTATTCAGATTATTACATTTGTTTCTCTTTTTTCCCCTCCATAACACCCCTCCACCCAGATCCCACAATTCCCTCTGCCCTTAGCTCCCTCCCATTGATCTCATCCATAGGTGTATGATTTTTGTCCAGTTTCTCACTGTACACCCCTCACCCCTTTCCCCCTTAGAATTATCAGTCCACTCCTTTTCTGTGCTCCTGATTCTATTATATTCACCAGTTTATTCTGTTCATCAAATTTTTAATTCAATTGTTCATAGATATGTATTTGTTGTTCATAATTTTTTGGCTTTTACCTTTTTCTTCTTCCTCTTCTAAAAGAGTACCCTTCAGCATTTCATATAATACTGGTTTGGAGTTGATGAACTCCTTTAGCTTTTTCTTATCTGTGAAGCTCTTTATCT
>PVJN01045067.1:0-17043 GCA_004026805.1 Lasiurus borealis
ATCTTTGAAACTGATTTTCTTTTTCTTCTTAAAAAATATATATATTTATCCAAATCTTTCTTAGAAGAGCATGTTGGTGAACTAACAGCTTGAACTTTACAATCAGACAAATCTCAGTTGAATTCTGACTTCATCTTCACTAGCTGCTTGATCACAGGCATTTTCCTTTAACTCTCTAAGCCAGACATGTAAAATGGCGATAACAACACCCAGGCTGAACAGGTTGTCATGATAACAAAATGAAACATTGCATGTAAGGTACTTAGTACCTGATACATAAAAGATGCACGAAATGCTCTTTCGTCAGCTTTATGGCACCATCCTTGTAATATCATTTTATGCACCACAGGTGAAGAAAAGACCGCAAATTATGCTACCATTCAGAGACATCGCCATTTCAGAATGCTAACATGAAAAATGTGTGTGTTAGAAGAGAAAAAAAGACAAATGATGACCTCTTTTATCAGACTGTTGTTTTATCCAGAAAATGAAACCATTGGAAGGTATACTTGTCATCTAAATTGAGTCTTTAAAAGATATTTATTTTCTTTAACATTACTTTTATTTGGGAATATATAAAAATAAGGAGGCATGCTCCTTTCTTCAGAAACATTTATAATGTGTTTTTGAGGCCAGTGTGTATTCATCTTTATGCTTCTTAAGCAGAAATCCCTTCTGCAGTTTTTCTGGCTAAGCATCACTTAACCCATGCTTGGACACATCCTGATGCAACTTGGCTCAATAGCGTGTTCTGTCTTTTCATATCTGGATAGACTAGTTTTTAGAATGTTATTATTCTTTAAATTGTATTAAACTTGTCTCAAAAAGCCATGTTGCGATTTAATTTTTTTAATTAATGTGTTACATGTATACATATCTTCCTAACCCCCCCCCCCCGCAGGCATACCCTAACACCCTCGTGTCTTGTGTTCATTGGTTATGCTTATATGCATGCATACAAGTCCTTTGGTTGATCTCCCCACCTCTCCTTAAACTTTCTGCTGTAATTTGACAATCTTTTTGATGCTTTACTGCCTCTGTATCTATCCTTTTGTTTATCAGTTTATAATGTTCTTTATTATCCACAAATGAGTGAGATCACGTGGTGTTTCTCCTTCATTGACTGGCTTATTTCACTTAGCATAAGGCTCTCTAGTTCCATCCAAGTTGCTGCAAATGGTAAGAATTCCTTCTTTTTTTATGGCAGCATAGAATTCCATGGTGTAGATGTACCATAGTTTTCTGATCCACTCATCTACTGACGGGCACCTAGGCTGTTTCCAAATTGTAGCTATTGTAAATTGTGCTGCTATGAACATAGGGGTGCATAAATCGATTTAGTTCTTTACTTTCACATGAAATGTTAATTAAACACTCTACATAACAGTTTAACAAGTAGTAGATGATAGTAATTTTGTCTGATTTATCCTTTAAAAAGTTGTCTCTTTTTTTGCATATTTGTAATAGTTAATATTTTCTAAGAGCTCAGCAGAAATAGACAGTGTCCTGCATGGCTTCGGGTAATCTTCTGGTAATCCTTCATGCTTAACAGTCTATGGGTGTCCTAATTTACAGTGGAAGAATTGCTACAGAGAAGTCAAGTGACCCTCCTCAGGGTTCTGTGGTAATAGGAGGTGAAGGCCAGATAAGCCACAGGCCTCTCCTTGAGGAAAGGTGACTTACTAAAGTAGAGTGACGCTTTTAAAAATAGTCTCACCCCTTCCCAGGTTTCTCACAATTGGTATCACTTTTCCTGAAGTATGTTATAGTTAATAAAAGTCCTACTTAAAATATAGCATCTCGGACTAGATTTTGGGTGGTGAGTACACAATGCAATATACAGATCCTATATAATAAAACCCTAATGTGCAAATAACAGAACACCAGAACGACTGGTCGCTATGACATGCACTCACCACCAGGGGGAAGACGATCAATGCAGGAGCTGTCCCCTGGTGGTCAGTGTGCTCCCACAGGGGCAGCATTGCTCACCCAGAAGCCAGGCTCATGCTGGCAAGCAAAATGGTGATGGCAGGAGCCTCTCCCACCCCCACAGCAGCACTAAGGACCCCTTGGGGGATGCCTGCTGCTGGCTGCAAACAGATATCCCCCAAGGGGTCCTGGACTGCAAGATGGTGTAAGCCAGGCTGAAGAAACCCCACCCCCTGCCAGTGCACGGATGCTATGTACCAGGCCTCAAGTGATGTTTATAAAATTGCACACTTGAAACTTATATCATGTATTAACCAAAGTCACCCTGATACATTTAATTCAATAAAAATGAATACATGTGTGCTCTCTCTCAGTCCCTCTCTCTCTTTCTCTTTCTCTCTCAAATATTTACATATATGTATATGTAGCATCCCATACAGAAAACACTTCAGAAGTGTCCTGGTTCCCTAAGGGTGAAGGAAGAAGGAAGCCTCTGGCCAGCCGTGATAGCAGCACACGATTTGCAACCTGAGTTCACACTTGCTGCTTAAGCATATACAGCACATAGGAGGCTATTTCTGGATGAGTATTTCAATGAAAACCTGAGGATCTTATTCTGTAAGCTTCTGTCAAAACTTGCGGCTTTCATCTCTTTAGCTCATGTCCTTGTTTGATCATTTTTTTCAATCTACTTTTTGAAGCAATATACACATTGGCATTTGTGCTTATTAAAGTTCATGGTGTGTGTGGAGAGTTACTGAGTTGTTTTCAATTTCAAGTTTATTCCCCAATGCGTTTGTATATTAACTAGACCCAGGAGGAATAACTAAGTTTAATGTCTCTTTTATTTTTATTTCCTTCATATACATCTTCATCATAGAAAGTCAGGATATCTTTAAAAATAACTCTGCCTCTGAGGCACCGGTACTCACTGTGGCAGAGTAAAACAGCTGCTGCATCGTTTCTGCATGTGTATCTACTTTCCTGCGTCAGAAAGCCATGTGACCATTGTTTTGGAGGAAATATCCCCTGTGCCTAGCATATTGTCCATGTGAAGACCCGATGAGGACCCTTGCAGTTATGTGGGAAAGTTCTGACAACCCCTAGAGCTTGATGGTAATCTCGGTTTATCACACATTTTTAAAGTGCTGCCTTAGTCATTTTTGCATGATGACAACCATTTAAAGTAGAACCACTACACATTGTTAGCAAAACTGCTTCTCTAATGCATACTTTTTACTTCTAAGATCTGGGACTTGGTCAAAAGACCTATATCCTGTGACTTAATAAATACCATCCTATCACTCAGTTTTCATTCTTTGCATTGAAATTTTATCTGTTCCTCTGATAACTTAAAGTTGATTTTCTGAAAAGATAAACTAACCTATGTACTAATACTTTGCTAAAAAAAAAAAAAAAAGGAGAAAATTTTCAGGAAGTAGTCAATGCAAGTGTCTGTAAGGTGGTTGGCTCTAAGGAGCTAGAATTTCCATATCTTTGTTTTGATAAAACTTAGTGTTTGGACTTTAGTAGCCCTTGCATCTCAAAGGTTCAGAGACTATTTACAATGAGTTTTCACTATGAAACATAACTGATGGTGTAAAACTAATGTTATTTCTAATTCTTTGGGTCAATTAAAAAAAAAAAGAAGTATTATTTTTGTTTTATCCAAAGTGGCACTCACATGTTCTCCTAGCTTCCTGCATATCCAACCATCGCTTCATATTTACCATGTGAAGGGCTTTGTATGAATCTGAAAACAGATTTCTCTATGCAATTTCTTTGTAGATTATAATAAATATAAGTAAGTTTATTTTTTGAGGACTTCCATCATTAACATTTTCTATATTCAGAAAAGTGCCCATTTGTTCTCATTTCTTTATCATTTATGTAAAGAAATGTTTCCCCAAGAATGCACATTCTCCCCCCAAAAAGGATCAATTTCCTTAGGACCTTAGAAGTCATTTGCTGCAGGATCGGCTTAGGGATTGAATTTACTTAATAAAGAAACACCAATTTATTTCTAAAACACATGCTATGGAATTGATTCATATGAGACAATGGAGCATGGTTATTTAGTCAGAATGCTCTTTGTCTTTCATATTTTACAAGATAATATTGTAGCTTGTTTAAAAATGTATATTGTATTTTTAAAAATCAGATATAACCTGAGTAACCTAGCCATTCTATAAATCACAATTTATGATAAATTAAAAATGAACCTCTGGTCTGGTACTACTTTCTCAAGAGTCCATTTTAGAAAATGTGAAGACTAGACAACAGCCAATTATAGGACATGTCAGTTAATCAGTTTTATTTTTGATGGAGATTAGGATTGGTCATTTTAGGAAAACAGTAAATGACACAATTGTTAGGATAAGTAAGTGAAAACACATGTGCACAACTCCTTAAAGAGCTCTATCCTAGCCTGACTTCCTTAGAAATAGAGCTTACTATACCTTATCTTGCCTTGGGGGCTGCTATCCTAGGAAAGCAGAATTCTGTGAGGGGAAGGGAAATGAGAGAAGGACAGCAAAGACACCCATCATGGGGCATTGCCAAGCTGACCACAGCTTCTCAAGAAAACACGATTGGTTCCTTGCTCACTCGTGACCTCTCAGAAAAGGAAGGGGTGAAATTTACTTGGTGAGACCTTCTGCCTTCCTTTGTTTCTCATCCAACAAAGTCTGACCCATTAGATGTTAACACTTCTGCAGAGTTTTATATGGATTCTTAGGGAAGTTCCTGGGGAAACCAGAGACTGTGGTGGAAATGATCAGACCTCACCCCTGAAGAAGCTGTGGTGTATGTTAGTAGATGAAGTGGTCATGGTCACTAGGTGCTATGACCATGAGATCAGCTTCAGCAGTCACTGGGGCCCTGAACCCAATGATCAGGCAAGGCATGTGGCAGAGCCCTTAGTACTGCATTTGGTGTAAGTTCCTCATTCCCACTACTCTAAAAAGAAATACATAATTTGCCTTATTAAATAGGACAGTGCTAGGAACTTTCCAGTCCCATAGAATAAACTAATTTCACTTAGAATATTGTAACCTAAGAAAGAAATATCTTTTGATTCCCTACTAACTTCATCCCATACTCACAAAAAGTCATTTATACAAAAGACTCTGCATGTTGTAAATGACCAAGATCATTATCATCTAATTGCAATCATTATAATTACCTAATGGTATTTCTGAAGGAGACCACCTGCCCATTTCTAAGCAGATGCACCAAGTGATGGATAGATAAGGAAACCATACATTAGGATACATAAAAATAGGTTAAGAATTTAACTTGGAATTAGACCAAGATAAACTTGCTACTACTTTTCCCACATAGTAAATGTATTTAGAGGAAGAGTGTTTTTAGAGTTGATGAAATTTTCAGATAGTTTAAAAAATTATTTTTGTTTTGTTTAATTTTTTATCTGAGATGACAAAAGAAAATATACTGCAATAAAAAACAAAACAAAACAAACCAACAAAAACCTATGTTGCCCTGGCCAGTGAGGCTCACTTGGTTGGTTGGGTATCATCTGTGCACAAGGAGGTTGCTGGTCCCATTCCAGGTCAAGGACACATGCGGGCTCTATTCCTGATCTGGGGCATACGGGAGGCAGCCAATCAATATTTCACTCTCACTTTGTTGTTTCTCTCTCCCTCTTCCTTCCTTCCTCTCTAAAAATAAATAAATAAATAAAACCCAACAAACTGTTCTTTAAAAAGGAAAAACTATGTTAATTCTGACTGGGAAAAGTAGCATACATAGAGATTAGTAAAATGAATAAAAGAAATATAGCAATTAGCAAATAATTAATAGCTAATGTTTTAAAATTACCACTTGAAAACATTAGGTATTAACACATAGTCTCCATCCCAGAAATAGAGACATTAACTTGAAAGGCAAGAAGAATAAAGACTGGCCAGTTGGATCATTATTAGAAAGTCAATAAGCCAAGCATTCAAAGACCAGTTTAGAGACATAATAGTTGACTTGAGAAAAATTAATCCTTTTAAAAATATTTGATTGAGTTGTACAAATGAAGTTTCAACCAAATAAATTATTATTATTTTTGTGCAGAGTACAATTTGCTTGCCTACCTTGGCACATAATGTCCTCCAGATATAGACTGCCCATTGTAGAGTGAAATGCTCTAACTGCTTGTGTCATACCTAATAGAAAATGTACTAAGCAAGTAGCCTATTCCATTGGATTTTAGCAGCATTCAGGAACACTAATAGCCTCTTATTTTTCAAACATGCTTAGTGTTACAATGAATATAAAATAGTTCCCCTTGCACATCAATATGACTTTTTCATAATAAAAGAGGGACAAAAGGATCCATTACTTCACAGAAATTATCACTATAGCCCATACTCTACTGAATTCTACCCTCAGGATTTTTTTGTTATTGTTAATCCTCACCCTGGGATATTTCTCCATTGCTTTTTAGGGAGAGTGGGTGAGAGAGGGAAAGACAAAGAGGAACACCAAAGTGAGAGAAACACATTGATTGGTTGCCTCCTGCCATAGCCCCAACCAGGGCCCAGATAGAGGAAGAGCCTGCAACCAAGGTACATGCACTCTTGAATGGAGTGCCCTTGACCGGAATGGGACCCGGGATCCTTTGGTATGCAGGCCAAAGCTCTATCAAATGAACCAAACCAGATAGAGTTATCCTCAGGATTTTATAAAAAGCACAAACTGTGAGGTGAAAGAGACATTTTTCTCTCTCACACATGATAATATTAGTTGATATTATGAAGAGTAGATGATCCCAATAATTTCCAAGGCAGATATTTCTGTAATAAAAACTTGTAAACCTATGGGTATAAAAAACATTATGGTGAGCCAAACTTTAACATTTATCTTAAGATCAATTTTATTAGTAATTTGAAAATAAAAACTAGTGTTAATACAAATTAATAATTTATCTTCCAAGGTTATAGAACTGGCCTGTTATAATTTGCAGGATATTCAAAAGCATGGGTAGACAAAGAAATTTGTCACTCAAAAATCTTCAACATTTGAGCAAAAGTAATGTTTTCAGAGAAGTGAATGGAATGTTACTCATATCTAAAGTATAGATGGTATTTAACACATATTTTCATGTGAAAAAAAAATCCAGATGTCCAGTATAACAAATATTCACAATTTGCAAAGGCATCATTACATGGTTATATAAAGGAAAAGATCAAGACTATAAAAGCAGGCCCTAGCTGCTTTGGCTCAGTAGATAGAGTGTCAGCCCTTGACTGAAGGGTTCTGGGTTCGATTTCGGTCACAGGCACATGCCTAGGTTTCAGGCTCAGTCTCCACTAGATAGTGTGCAGGAAGCAACTGATCAATAATTAAGGATTTCCCATGTAAAACACACATGGTGTCAAAATAAGCCAAAGGAAAAGTGGAAAGGCAAAAATAAAAAGGACCCCTAGTCAATTTTATAGAAAAGATTCCATTATTAACTCTTGGTCAAGAATATGTTTATATACTTTCAGAAAACAACTCCAAGATGAAGTGGACTCTTGCAACAGAGAGGAACTGACAGGTCTGCGCCAACCACGAAGACAAGAGGAGAAACAGAGATGGAAGACGCGGACGACACCTTGCCATGCGAGCAGTCTGCAGCTGTGCATCTCTAGTGGATGCCTAGGACCAAACCAGAGAGGGTGGAACCGGCATTGCCACCATTTGTCCACTATCCAGACACCATTGATGATGTACACATAAGGAACTGTCTGACATTGAAACTGGGACTCAAACATTTTTCTTTTGCTCTGGTGGGTTTATTTCTAGCCTACAGGGACAGATGTTTTTAAAGACAAAAGTCAGGGGGTGGAGGGGAAACAGATGCAGAGGCAAAGAAGCAATGAACAGACTATCCTGCTACAGTGGGAAGGCAAGGGGGGCGGGTGTGGAGGAAGGGCCTGTAGGAGATCAACCAAAGGACTTGTATGCATGTGTGTAGGCATAGCCAGTGGATATAGGGCAATGGGGGGAGAGATGGATGAGGGCATGTACTGGGGGTGAGGAGGGCAATAAGGAAAAAAAAAATAAAGTATCTTAAAGTCCAAAAACATAAAAAATAAAATAAAAGTATTCATGGAAAAAAATAATTAATAAAGAAAGAAAGAAAGAAAGAAAGATTTTTGCTTATTGATAAACTGTAAGAAAAATATAGTAAGTAATAGGAAATAGAATAAAGAGTGGAAATTTTTACATTAAAGTATGTTAACTTAGTTGTACACCTGAAACTAATAAAATAATGTATGTCAATTAAAAAAAATTAAGGATTTGAAATAATAAGATTAAGGATTTGGAATAATAAGATTAGTTGGTCCAAATAATACTGCCTTAGCTAGTTTGACTTAGTGGACAGAGTGTTGGCCTGCGGACTGAGGGGTTCCAGGTTGGACATGCAGGAGGCAGCAATCAATAATTCTATCTCATAACTGATGTTTCTATCTCTCTCTCCCTCTCCGTTCCTCTCTGAAATCAATAAAAATATATTAAAGAAAAAAAAGCTACAATACTGACTTTGAGTTAAGATGATCCTATATATATATATATATATTTTTTTTTTTGATTTTTTACAGAGAGGAAGGGAGAGAGATAGAAAGTCAGAAACATCGATGAGAGAGAAACATCGATCAGCCACCTCCTGCATGCCCCACAGTGGAGATGTGCCCGAAAGCAAGGTACATGCCTCCAACCGGAATCGAACCCGGGACCCTTTAGTCCACAAGCCAACGTTCTATCCACTGAGCCAAACCGGTCTCGGCAAAGATGATCCTTTTGCTGCCTTGAGGTTTTGCTACCTTTTCTCATCCCCTCCCTTCTTCCATGCAATAGCCTGGAACACACTGGGCTTTAAGTCATCTTTGAGTACAAGAGATACAAGCTTTTTATGACCTGAAAATCCACTGCATTTGCCCTGACCTGTACAGAAAGTAATATTTCTCTTGGAGACCAAGCATATATTATGATTTTAGGAGGAAGAGAGGGAAACAGAAAGAATTAAAGGCAGGTGAACAAAATTGATTGTGAAAGAAATGAGCACTTTGCAGAACACATTGAAATCCTCAAAAATATGAGTTATTGTTATTCAGATGCGATGAAATAAATTTATACTTAGGAACGTCATTAACCTATATTCTAAGAGGTCATTCAAAAAGCATTGAAATAATATTAAATGAAATCTTATTAATATGTATTAGAGGAATCTACATTTGAATATCCATGTTTGAGTTAAAGTGCTTTTTTTTTCAGTAAATCACTTTTATTTGTATGCCATCAAGTGAGAGCTCTTTATGAAAGTCCTACAACCAAATACCTCATCCCCTCCTGAGGGGTAACATGTTATGCATCCATTCATAGGAAAAATATTGCTGTCAAGTGTATTTTCTTTTTGAATCACAGGCAAAAACAAACAAAAAACCCCAAACAAAAAGCAAACAAACAAAAAACACATGCATACACACACACACACACACACACACACACACACACACACACTCCTAGTAGTATGGAAATCACTGTGGTTTCTACTGATTTTAATAAATGTGGACTTATTAAAGTCAGAGCATATATATGTGACAAAGAAGAAAATCTATCCCTAAACACTAAACAACAATAACACTAAACAACACCACTAAACAGCAATAACAAAAATTAGGTGGAAACCAGTGAGGAAGTGTGGATGCATGTGAGTGTCCTGACAGAGAAAATGGCATGAAGCATGTCCCCCGGGGTTGGGGGTGGGATGAGAAGCATAATTGCTATCATCATGACACATAACAGGGAGGCTGCCATCTCATTGCCAGACCGAACAATTACTGGTATGCAAATATCTTTGTTTCAACACACAAACTGATGTGACAAAATACACACAGAATGAAGTTATCTATAATAATAAAAGGGCAATATGCTAATTAGACCAGATGTCCTTCTTGTTGAACCCAAGGCCAGAGGGAAGCAGCCCAGGTCCCAAGTCCTGGGTGCCTGCTGGCAGCTGGAGGAGGGAAGCCTGCGTCCTGGGTGCCAGAGGGAAACCAGTGCTAGCAGCTGGTGGGAGGAAGGCCAACTCTTGCACAAATTTTTGTGCATTGGGCCTCTAGTCTTAAGTATAATGTGTTCGTTTCTATTTGAGTTATTGTAACAGAATTTCACTTTTCCCTTTACAAATTACAGTTTAAAAATGTAAATGTAAATTCATTCTAAATGTCTGTTAACTTTAAGACACAGGGAACTAGACAGAAAAGGTACAGTGAGATATACTAGTAGATTTCCTGAGAGAAACTGTTTTCACACTTTCAGCCACTCATGTGGTCACAATGTCAAGTTGAGATTGTCAATGTTTGGGGAAGTTCATTTTGCAAGTGCTACTGCTCCAGTTCTTTAACTTGTCAAAATGGATTGATATGGTAAATAGACAGATTTTAGTATTTGGTTAAGTGTTTGTGAGACAAATCCTCAACATGATAGGCTGATATAACCTCAGTTTAAAAGCTTGAGTGTTCCCATTTTTTATTTTATTTTTTTATCTTTGTGAACATTTTTTATTTCTTCAAAAACCAAAGTGTCTTTTTTTTTCTGTTGCTCCCCTCATCTTCATTATAGCATAAAACTCTTAGCTTGAAATTTATTTTGAATGATATTTTGTCTGTGTATGTAAGTGTATTTTCTAGGATGGAGGAGGTAGTGGAGAATGAGTAGAAATATGTAGTTATTCTGAAATGAGTTTTAATTCCCAAGTGTTTTCAGATATGTGGGAAAATAAATAACTTAAAAACTAAATGACCTACTTAATCCATTTATATTTTTCCTTTGAACACTTGAGAAAAGGGGTTTGAACAGATAAAAGACTCATCCTGAATCTAATAGAACAAGAAACTGTAGAGCATACAACCAACACCTGAATGATCCTGCTCTCCATGACTTATTTGGCTAAATAAAGTTTATTCCCCTCAATCAGGCTGTAAATTTTTTTTTTCAAATCCTGGCATGCTAGCAGTAAAACACAACTCTTCTTTTATGCCATATCCTCAAAATCACATGTGTTAGAGTGTCAGTTTCCTTTTAACACAATGACATAATAGATGATATTCTCTGAAAGTCACTAGTTGAGCAATATTTGGCAAAAAAAAAAAAAACCCTATGGAAGGTTACTTTTTTGTTTGAGAATTTTAGAAATGAGTAGATAGTGTGCTTGTTGTTGGGTTTTTTAAATCATTAAAAATGATTAATAAGAAGGCAAGGTTGCAAGACTTTAGCCAACTCTTTCTCATACAAACACAATTCTGCAAAATAAAAAAAAGGTCTGGGGTACTTTATATTTCTCTGTTTGGGTTCATTTAGAACTGGTTTAATTGAAGGAGAAAGTTGTATGTCATGATGTAAAGATACTGCAATCTTGGGACAACTACCATTCAATTCTAAATCAAGTACCCAATACGATTTATGAGTGAGCTGTAAACCTTGCTAGTGCACTTCCTATCCCCAATTCCAATTACTTATTATAATTCGCATCCATATCTCCTAAAAGTCTTTTCAAAAGGAAATCCTTATTTTAAAAGAGGAACCTGAAATAGCTCATACCTGTACAAATACCCTCTATTGTTTTAAACACACAGTTAAAGAAAGGCATGGCCCAGCTTGCCTTCATTCAGCTAATATACCATTCAGTAATTTAAAAAATATAACAAAACAAAAAAGATTCTGGCCTGAGTTTAATTGGGAACAAAAGAATTGAGAAAGGGGGGAATAATCAATCCTGAACAAAACAAAACAAAACTAAACAAAACAAAACACACAACACTCACACACAGAGAATTAGAAAGAAAACACTTTACTTTTCAATTTTAAAGTTAATTATGAATAAAACAGTACAGTTCCAATCAGGACTCTCTGATATCGCTGTGCAAAAGGCAAAGGACTGGCTACGTGACTAAAAATGCATGCATGAAAATATTTTTTCTCCCACCTCCTTGTTCTTTCCTTTCTCTTCATTTACTAAAATTGGAAGACAAACTAGGTAGAGAAGCTATAACACTCTGGAGTGGTCCAAGTTCTGATCATCAAACCTCGCACAGATTGGGGTTACGGAAGGTTAAGCAGTCAAATGGGAGAAGATTAACTTGTCAGGATGAGGCTGTGAGGCTGGCTGGCGCAGGCTGTTAGGTCCCTGGGGTGGCAGCAGCAACTGACTCAGAGGGTACCCAGCAGGGAGCAGGTCACTCTCCCTGAGGTGGATGACAACCGGCTAATGTAGCCACCAGTTCAGGGTCAAACTAGTTTTACTCGGTAATATCTCAAAGTAGGAGTTGTCTGACAAAGTGTGTGTAGGAAGATAAATTCCAGTCAAATGCATTCCAGAGACAAGTTTGGTTGCTGTTTTTTCCTGCTCTATTAACTGCAGAAGACCCTGGGCATGTATTTAACTAGATAATGTGCAATACAACCCAAGAAAATACTTGCTGTGGAACAGTCATGGGGAAAGGAAGAAGGTGATTTTGCCTTTCTCTTTTTAAATACACAATATTGAATTTTTTCAGTAAAGATGGGAACTTATTATTTTCATGTTAGATATTTAAAGGGACCTCTTTGAAGCAAAATTCATTTTAAATAGAACCTATCAGACTGGCAAAAATGAAAAAGTTTGACAACATAATATGTTTGGTAAGGTGGTATGAAAGAGGCAGTGTCATATATTGCTTGTGGGAAAGCAAAATTTTTTCATCACCTATCCCTTCCTCTCTAAAATCAATAAAAAACATATTTAAGAGAAACAACAAACCCCACAAGAATTTGATTATACATTCATATTGAGGCATACCCCCAAAAATAAAATTTGGAAATTTGGGTATAAGAATGAGTTTCAGTAATTTTATTGTTGGTTTTTATTCTGAGATTGATGCATTTGTGGAATAAAACATATAAATAATTATGTTGGTAATTTGAGAATTAGGATTTTGAGCCTTGGAAAAAGAAAGAGATAGAAGATAAATGAAGTTAGTAAAAATGCTGTAGTTTGTGTTTTTTTTTAATCTTTATTGTTGTCCTGGCTGGTTTGACTCAATGGATAGAGCATTGGCTTGAAGACTGAAGGGTCCCAGGTTTGATTCCGGTCAAGGGCACATGGCTTGATCCCCAGTAGGAAGCAAGCAGGAGGCAGGTGATCAATGATTCTCTCTCATCATTGTTGTTTCTCTCTCTGTCTCTCTCTGTCTCTCTCTCTCTGTCTCTCTCTCTCTCTCTCTTTCTGAAATCAATAAACATTTAAAACAAACAATTATTGAGAGTATTACAGATGTCCCCCTTTTCCCTTACAGTCCCCCACCATCCAGTTCCCACACCAACCCAGGCCTTCACTACCCTATTATCATAAAAATGCTATAGTTCTGAGTTTGAAATACCAAAAGGAACTCATACTGTGTTTTATCTAAAACTAGAGGCCTGATGCATGAAATTTGTGCATGAGGGGTGTCCCTCAGCCCGGCCTGATGCTCTCCAATCTGGGACCCCTTGAGGGATGTCCAACTGCCCACCTATTTAGGCCCAATCCCACTGGGATCAGCCTACACAGGCAGTTGGATATTCCTCTCACAATTCAGGACTGCTGGCTCCCAACCGCTCACCTTGCTGCCTGCCTGATTGCCCCTAACAGCTTCTGCTGCCAGTCTGATCACTCCCTTACCACTCCCTGGCCAGCCTGATTGATGCCTAACTGCTTCCCTCCTGGCCTGATTGCCCCTCACTGCTCTCCCCTGTAGCCTGGTCACCCCCAGCTGCCCTCCCTTTCAGGCCTGGTCCCTCCCAACTGCCTCCCCTGCAGACCTGATAGCCCCCAACTTCCCTCCCTTTAAGGCCTGGTCCGTTCTAACTGCCCTCCCCTGCTGGTCATCTTGTGGTGTCCATCTTGTGTCCACATATGGACAGCCATCTTTGACCACCTGGGAGCAGCCATCTTATGTGTTGGAGTGATGGCAAATTTGCATATTACCTCTTTATTATATAGGATAACCAGAACTTTTTAATAAATGGGTAATTTTAGTTTTGGGATGAGAAATATTTGATATAAGCCTGGAACTCATTCCATACCTGAAAATAAGGAGACACTAAAAAAATAGTGGCATTGTATCAAAAGAAATGAGTCCATTTAAAGAGGTTCTCAGTTGACAAAGATGCATGAATTTATATGTGAATGAAAACAAAACTGCAATGAATTAAATACACCAAATATATTTACTTCTATAAATTCTAATGACAATAACAGGAATCATTGAGTTTGTATATCTAAATAATTCAGCCAATAAATGAAAAAATATATAGAATTAGAATATCATCAATAATGGATCTAGGCAAGGACCATCAATAACTCTGATATCATGAACTGAGACAATGTGATTTTATGTGTTTCCTATAGAACATACACTGCCACCTTTGAAGCATTCTTGCCAAAAATTTCAAACACGAATTTGGCCATATATAGATATAACTACCATTTTACAGAAAATATAAAGAACAAAGTAACATTGTAATTAGGGGAAATAATCAGCAAATTCCAGACTATCATAAATGCTACAGGACGAATGACCTGATCTTTCAAATAAGTGTATTTCAAGGGAATAAAAAGAGAGGGGAGAGAAGACGCTTAGAAGAAAGAAAACCAATTGAAATAGATCTTTTAATCCATATTAAATTAAATGAACCATTAAAAATACACAAGACAATCAGGAAATTTGGTGATTTAAAGCAATTATTAATAATCTAAGTGAGATAATGTATTATAATTGTTTTTCAAAAATATAAAGGTCCTATTGTTAGAGAGTGGGAATTTTTGAGCATGCCCCATTCCAGAGAGGCCATGGACTATCCCCCAGATAGGTTGTCAGTGCTGATATCAGGCCAGGCCTTAAGATATGGTCTCATGACCCCTTCAAAGCACATAGGCCTTCTTTCATAGAACACTGTCAGCTTTCTGAAGAACAAGATGACCCTGTAAATAACATGGTTGTCATTGGCAAGACTCTGATGTTGCTTGGGAAAAACTTGTCTTAGGTTGCTTGCTCTGTAAAAACATGATGTGGTAAATGTGCTTAAAAGTGGTCCTACACAAAGGGTTGCTGCTGTTCTCTGGACTCCCTGCATGGAGAAAGGCAGAGCAGTCACCATCTGGCTGGCTGGCCAGCCAGTCAGCTAACAAAGGCTCCCTAAATTTTAATTTGGTCTGGACTCCGGTGGTCATTCACTAGTGTTGACTCCACAACACCATCTTTTAGAGATATGTACTAAAATTCTTTGATAGTTAAGATTTGATTCACAGTTATCTAGGGCAGGGACATAGATGAAATAAGATTAGCTGTGTGTTGGTAATGATTGGAAACTAAGTGATGGGCATGTGGGCATTCTTTATATTATTCACCTTTTGTACATGTTTGAACTGTTCCATTATGTAAAGTTTTTAAAAATGTGTTTGAAGTACTGAATGCTAAGCTTTGCATCTCTTAGCTCTTGGACAGTATTTTCTTTCCCCATGTTGTGGTGCCCCCTATTGGTTATGAAAATTATTACCTGTATTTCCTACAGGGAGTGAGAAAAATCTTTTCTTTTTTTTCAAGACAATAGGTTCATAAATCTTACACTTTTCCTATTTGCTTATCTGTAATTATAAAACTAAGTGAAGGTGAAAAATTCAGGCAAAAAACAAAACAAAAGAAAACAACAACAAGCAAAAGAAAACATTGCTTCAGAACTAAGCAAGTTATCAGAGGCAAGACGGAGAGAAGGCTATGCTGCTGAGGTCAGTAAATCCTGATTCCTTCTCCACGCCTTTCACTGATAAGGGGAGAGACGTGAGACAGATTATCAGCTGTAATGTGAAATGGTTTCCCCAGAATTTAATCCAGTCCAATCCCACTCTGATTCAGTTCAGTTCTGCTCAGTTCTATTTTCTTCTACAAACTATTTGTTTAAAAATGCAAATTTCAACAAACAGATGCATCTATCTTGCCTAGAAATGACATTTGCTGGCAGTAGGGAGGAGATTCTTTTTCTAAATAAAAATCTCATTTACTATGGCAGCCATTAGGCTAAGAGATAATTCATTATATTTAAATATCCTTTCCCATAATTATATTACACATAAAGTAATATATCAGCCTTTCAGCCCTTCTATGAAAAAATATAAGAATTCAAAGGAGCTGAAACTGGTTTGGCTCAGTGGATAGGGCATATCCCCAGTAGGGATGTGCAGGAGGTGGCTGATTGATATCTCTCTCTCATTGATGTTTCTAATACTCTGTTTCCCTTCCTCTCTGTAAAAAATCAATAAAATATATTTTAAAAAAAGAATTCAAAGGAAATTCACACTGACATTGTATAGGGTGGGGCAACAGTAGATACAGTTGTGAGTATGCAAACACAAAGTTTATTCCTATATTAACAATTAATTATTGTATTATTGTTTTTTAACTTTTTTTCAAAATACTTTATTGGTTTTTTACAGAGAGAGGAAGGGAGAGAAATAGAGAGTCAGGAACATTGATGAGAGAGAAACATCAATCAGCTGCCTCCTGCACACCTACTACTGAGTATATGCCCGCAACCAAGGTACATGCCCTTGACCAGAATTGAACCTGGAACCCTTTAGTCTGCAGGCCAACTCTCTATCCACTGAGCCAAACCATTCAGGGCTTATTGTGTCATTTTCATATGAAGAATTGTAAATCTACTTTGCTCCATCCTTTTAAGTGTGATGGAGGAGTTCTAATCTATTTGTATGACAGCCAGGAAATTTTCCCGGGATGATTTTAAGTCTGAATCTTTCTGGTACAAATGATTCAAACATTTGTGTGGTATAGTCTCTAGGAAGCATTTTCCTTCATTGCATATGTGCCCACAGTGTCTATGCACCCTTGAGGGTGACATGTAACCTCCACTCCTGTTCTCATGTGACAAAATTCCATAGAGTAACACTCCTATGGCCCGCACTCACTCCTCCTGAGAGACATGAGTCTCTCCTTGGCTGGTGAGTTCACAAGAAGATGGACATGCGTGGCTGGCCCCTTCCTCATCTCTCTGGTCAACCAACAGAGTCAGTTCTGAGCT
>PVJN01045068.1:0-19016 GCA_004026805.1 Lasiurus borealis
GGGCATCCCTCCCCCTGGCCCCCCCGAAGCATTATCAACCACAACTGCTGTCCCATCCTAGTCTGATCACCCACAACTACCCTCCCTCCTGGCCTCTAACCACCTCTACCTCAGCCCCACCACCATGGCTTTGTCCAGAGAAATGTCCAGAAGGTCTCCTGGAAGGTCTCCCAGTTTAATTAGCATATTATCCTTTTATTAGTATAGATAGAGGCCTGGTGCATGGGTGGGAGCCAGCTGGTTTGCCCTGAAGGGTGTCCCAGATCATGGTGGTAGTCCTGCTGGGGTGCCTAGCCAGCCTGTGTGAGGGGCTGAGGGCTGTTTTCAGACTGGCCATGGCCCCTTCAGGGTGGGGGTTTCCACTGGGGTGCCTGGCCAGACTAGGTGAGGGGCTGATGGCTGTTTTCAGGCTCACCACTCCTCCTGGTGACCCAAGCTCCCAGCTTCTCCTTTTTTTTCTTTTCTTTTTTTTTTTCAGTTCCTCATTGAGCAGAGGCCAGGGTCAGCTGGAAGCAGGTATCTGGGATTCATTTATCTTCTATAATTGAAAATTTTTGCCTTGAGCAGAGGCCAGGACTGGCCAGGGCAGGCAGGAAGCTTGGCTTCCTCCATCACAAGGCAACCTAAGCCTCCTGCTCACTCCAGCTCCATGGCCATCGCCATCTTTGTTGAGTTAATTTGCATACTCATTCCTGATTGGCTGGTGGGTGTAGCACAGGTAAGATCAATTTACGTTTCTCTTTTATTAGTGTAGGTAGAAAAGCAAAGAGGTTTTTTTTTTTTTTTTTATCAGTTTCATTATAATCAAATCTATAACCATGCCACTTTTAAGTTTTGTCATTCATGGATAATCATTGCTTTACTTTGATGCATTTGCATGGAATATTATATCTTTAGGAAAATTCATGAAAAGGACTCTGACCTATTCTAAATTGCAGGCTTCTAAGCAGATCATGTCTTTGAACTGGATGAATATTTACAGAACTGTAAGGAATAACTAAATTAAAAAAAAAAAAAACTACTGGCAAATAATCAGGATAAAAATAACTACAGGACTAAATGAGTTGAGAATAATTATTTTATGAATAATTATTCATAAAATATTAAATAATATTAAACAATATTAAATATTGTTTTTCTAAATTCCTTTATTGATTAAGGTATTACATATGTGTTCTTATTCCCCCATTTCCCTCTCACCCCCACTCATGCTCTCGCCCCCCTGGTGTCTGTGTCCATTGGTTAGGCTTATATTCATGCATACAAGTCCTTTGGTTGATTTTGCCTCCTTACTCACTTCTGATTGGCTGGTGGGTGTAGCATAGGTACAGTCAATTTGCATGTTTCTTTCATTAATGTAGATTTGCATGCTCACTACCTCCTCTACCTTCCCTTTGAGGTTTGACGGTCTGATGGATGCTTCACTGTCTCTGAATCTGTTTTTGTTTATCAGTTTATGTTGTTCATTACATTCCATAAATGAGTGAGATCATGTGATATTTATCTTTCTCTGACTGGCTTATTTCACTTAGCATAATGCTCTCCAGTTCCATCCATGTTATTGCAAATGCTAAGGATTCCTTCTGTTTTACCCCAGCAACATATTCCAGTGTATAGATGGACCACAGTTTTTTAATCCACTTATCCGTTGATGGGCACTTTGGCTTCGGCTGTTTCCAAATCTTAGCTATGGTGAATTGTGCCGCTATGAACATAAGGGTGCATATATCCTTTCTGATTGGTGTTTCTAGTTTCTTGGGATATATCCCTAGAAGTGGGATCACTGGGTCAAATGGGAGTTCCATTTTTAGGTTTTGAGGAAACTCCTTACTGTTCTCCACTGTGGCTGCACCAGTCTATATTCCCACCAGCAGTGCAGGAGGGTTTCTTTTTCTCAACATCCTCATCAGCACTTGTCATTTGTTGATTTGTTGATGATAGGCATTCTGACAGGTGTAAGATGGTACCTCATTGTTGTTTTGATTTTCATCTCTTGGGTAATTAGTGACTTTGAGCATGTTTTCATATGTCTCTTGGATTTTCTTCTGTCTTCATTCAAAAAGTATCTATTTAGATCCATTGCCCATTATTTTTTATTGTGTTACATGTATACATATCTCCCCATCGACCCCCCTCTCTCCAGGCATACCCCAATCCCCCAGTGTCTATGTTCATTGGTTATGTTTATATGTATAGATACACTGCCCATTTTTTGATTGGGTTGTTTATCTTCCTTTTGTTAAGTTGTATGAGTTCCCTATAAATGTTAGATATTAAACCCTTATTGGTGATAAATTGGCAAATATGTTCTCCCATGTAGTGGGCTTTCTTGTTGTTTTGTTGATGGTTTCTTTTGCTTTGCAAAAGCTTTTTATTTTGATGTAGCCCCATTTGTTTATTTTCTCTTTAGTTTCCATTGCCCTAGGAGTAGTATCAGTGAAGAAATTGCTTTGGCATATGTCTGAGATTTTACTGCCTGTGGATTCCTCTAGTATTTTTATGGTTTCCTGTCTTATCTTTAAGACCTTTATCCATTTTGAATTTATTCTTCTGTATGGAATAAACTGGTCTAGTTTCATTTTTTTGCAGGTATCTGTCCAATTTTCCCAACACCATTTATTAAAGAGACTGTCTTAACTCTGTTGTATTTTTTTGCCTCCTTTATCAAATATTAATTGAGCATAGTGGTTTAGGTTGATTTCTGGGTTTTCTATTCTATTCCACTGGTCTATGTGTCTGTTCTTGTGCCAAAAAAGGCTGTTTTGAGAACAGTGGCTTTGTAATACAGCTTGATATATGGCGTTGAGATCCCTCCTACTTTGTTCTTCTTTCTCAGGATTGCTATCACTGTTTGGGGTCTTTTTATTGCAGATGAATTTTTGGAGGTCTATGAAATATGCCATTGATATTTTAATGGGGAGTGCATTGAATCTATAGGTTGCTTTGGGTAGTATGGATATTTTAATGATGTTGATTCTACAAATCCATGAATATGGTATGTTCTTCCATCTGTTTATGTCTTTCTCTATTTCTTTTTTAATGTCCTGTCTTTTTTCACATACAGGTCTTTTACCTCCTTAGTTAAGCTTATTTCTAGGTATCTTATTTTTTTTGGTGCAATGATAAATGGAATTTCTTTTTAGTCTCTCTTTCTATAAGTTCATTATTGGTGTATAGAAATGCCACAGATTTCTTGGCATTCATTTTTTTATCATGCTACATTGTTCAATTTATTTATTAACTCTAATAATTTTTTAAATATATTTTATTGATTTTTTACAGAGAGGAAGGGAGAGGGACAGAGAGTTAGAAACATCGATGAGAGAGAGACGTCGATCAGCCGCCTCCTGCATGCCCCCCACTGGGGATGTGCCTGCAACCAGGATACATGCCCTTGACTGGAATCAAATCTGGGACCTTTCAGTCCTCAGGCTGACGCTCTATCCACTGAACCAAACCAGTTTTGGCTGATGGCATCTATGTGGTTTTCTATGTACAGTATTATGTCATCTGCAAATAAGAACAGTTTTAATTCTTTTCCAATTTGGATGCCTTTTATTTCTTCTTCTTGGTATTTTTTATTTACTTTTTTTTTATTTCTGTGGGGTCTGTTGTTATTTTTCCTCTTACATTTCTGATTTTATTTATTTGGGTCCTCTCTCTTTGCTTCTTGGTGAGCTGGGCTAAAGGTTATCAATCTTATTTATCTTTTTTAAAGAACCAGCTCTTGCTTTCATTGTTCTTTTGTATTGTTTTTTTTTTTTTTTTGTCTCTATGCCATTTATTTCTGGTCTGATCTTTATTATCTCCTTCCTCTGCTCACTCTGGGCTTTTCTTGTTGCTCTCTTATAATTCTTTATGTTGTAGAATTAGATGATTTAGTACAATTTTTTCTTTTTTTTTCTTTTTTTGAGGTAGGCCTGTAGAGTTCTAAACTTCCCTCTCAGGACTGCTTTCATTGTGTCCCAAAGATTTTGTATTGCTGCGCTTTTATTGTCATTAGTTTCCAGGATGTTTTTAATTTCTTCTTTGATCCCTTTGGTAACCCCATCATTGTCTAATAGCATGCTATTCAGCTTCCAAGTCTTTGAATTTTTTGGATTGGTTTTATTGTAGTTTATTTCTAATATTACGCCATTGTGGTCTGAGAAGATGCTTGATATGATTTCAATCTTCTTGAATTCAGGGACACTTTGCTTGTGACCCAATAGGTGGTCTATTTTTGAAAATGTCCCATGTGCACTTGAGAAGAACATATATTCTGTGGCATTGGGGTGAAATGTTCTAAGTATGTCAATTAAGTCCATATGATCTAGTGAGTCATTTAGAATTTCTATTTCTTTGCTGATTTTTTTTCTAGAGGATTTATTCAGTGATGTCAGTGGTGTATTAAAATCCCCTATTATGATTGTATTGTTGTAAATCTCTCCCTTGATATCTTCCAGAAGTTCTTTTGTGTATTTGCGTGCTCCTGCATTGAGTGCATATTTGTTTATCAGGGTATATCCTCTTGCTGTATTGATCCCTTTAGTATTATGAAGTGGCTTTCCTTGTCTCTCGTTATGGCCTTCACCTTGAGGTCTATTTTGTCAGATATAAGTATTGGTACCCCAGCTTTTTTTTTTCATTTCCATTTGCCTGAAAGATATTTTTCCATTCCTTCACTTTCAGTCTATGTGAGTCCTGTGTTCTGAGGTGGGTTTCTTGTAGAGAGCATATATATGGGTCATGTTTTTTTATCCATTCATTCACTTGATGTCTTTTGATTGGAGCATTTAGTCTGTTTATGTTTAAAGTTATTATTGATAGGTACTTGTTTGTAGCCATTTTTATGTTTTGTACCTATGTTCCTTTTTACCTTTTTATTTCTTTTTACACTAGTTCCTTTAGCATTTATTGCATTGCTGGTTTGGTAGTGATAAACACCCTTAGGGTTTTTTATTGTTTTTGTTTTGTCTATGAAGCTCCTTATTTCCCTTTCAGTTTTGAATGATAGTTTTGGTAGATAGAGTATTCTTGGATTTACTCCCTTGCTTTGCATCACTTTGTAAATGTCCTTCCATTCTTTTATGGCCTGATGTATTTCTGTAGAGAAATCATTTGAAAATATAATGGGAGTACCTTGTATGTAACTTTCTGCCTTTAAGATTCTCTTTGTCCTGAACATTTGCCATCATTATTATAATGTGTGTTGGTGTGGATTTTTTTTTTTGGTTCACCTTGTTTGAGACTCTCTATGGTTGTATGACTTTTTCTTCCCCACATCAGGGAAGTTTTCTGACATTGTTTCTTCAAATAGATTTTCTAATCCTTGTTCCTCTTCCTGTTGTTCTTGCATCCCTACTATTCATATGTTGCTTTGTTTCATGTTGTCCCATAGCTCCCTTAGGCTCTCCTCCTGTCTTTTATTTTTTTTTTTTTCAATTGCAGTTCAGTTTGGGTGTGTTTTGCTTTTCTGTCTGCTAATTCACTAATTTGGTCCTCCACTTCTCCATCTAGTGTTGAAACTTGCCATGGTGTTTTTTTATTGCAGCTATATTCACTCTCCATTTCTTCTTGATTCTTATATAAATTATTGATTTTTTTCATGCATCTGGTTTATGAACTGTATGACCCTTATTTTGAATTATTTTTCTGACATATTGCATGCCCCTTTTTCATTTAGCTACTTTTCTGGTGATTTCTCATTTTCTTTCCTTTGGGGGTTTCTTTGTCTACCCATTTTTATCTCATGGAAGGATCTAGATGTCAAGTCATGCAGGGGCTGCTCCAAGGGTGACAGTGGCTCCTTGGGGTGTAGTTGCTCCTTGGGAGGTAGTGGGCATTCCTCAGTTGGCAGCAGCTCTTCTTGTGGGTGCTGTTTGCAGCAGTGGTGGCTCCTCTGGCTGGTGGGAGGAGGGGAAGGCTACTTGCACACCTGCTGCTCCTCAGAAGGGGGAGTGGGCCACTCACACAGCTGCTGCCCCTTGGACAGGAGAAGGCCATATGAGGCTGCTGTTCTTCTGCCTAGGGTAGGCTGCTTGTAGTGCAGCCTGTAGACAGGAGTGGGCTTCTCACATGTCTGCTGTTCACATGGTCACAGTGCCTTGGGCTAAAGTGTTGGGCCAGTCCAAGGGATGCATGTTATGGAACTCAGAGGAGCCTTCACCCAGGGTGGCTGGAGTCTTGATGACGGTGGGACCACAGCTAAAGTAGCAGGTCCTTGGCAGGGGTAGATATAGAGTCATAGGTGTTATCTGAGGGTACTCTGGGTGGAAGTGAGGCTGAGATTCCAGTTACAGCAGCTCTCCCCTTCAACAAGGCGAGGCCTCTGAGGAAGTTCTGGCCTTCCAGTACTGTTTGCAATGGTAGCAGAGGCTGCCTGGTTAGGTGACCATGGTTAGCCTGTCCCTGAAGATCCTGCGGGATCTAACTGTGCCACACACACACACACACACACACACACACACACACTCACCACATGATCACACACTTTTGCTCCCTCACTCACTCATGCTCTCTGCCTCACTGCTGCCTTCTTCCTGCTTCTGTAGATGAATCTGGGGTGTTATGGACTCATTCATGGATGGGAGTTTTCTCTCTGGGTATCTGGTTATGTGTCTCACTCTTTAGCACATTGGCCGGACAGGATAAAATTCACCTTGACAAGACACAACACAAAGGGAACAAAACACAAATGTACTCACTACGCTGATAACCCCAATATAAGTGACCACCAGAGAAAAAAATATGAGGGAAGAGAAAAGAGAGTGCAAATGATGTCAAAGAGAGGGAGAAAAAAAAGCTAAGAAAGAAAAGAAAAAGTAAGAAAAAGAAATATATATTCCACAGAACAAACAGATAAACAAAAAAATTGCAAACACCAAACTCCTAGCCAAGAGGGTGGGGGCAGAATTTGCAGAGGCTGAGCTTATATACAGAAAATAAGGTTAAGAATTGGATGAATATGGGAGGACCTCAGTTCATTATAGAGGGAGTATAAAGGGAATGAGTGGATAAGAAAAAAGAGAAAGAGAAGAAAATAATAATAAGTTTACGAAAAAATTGACTTAAAAATGGTATAAAAATAAAAAAAATAGTAATAAAATAAAATAAAAATGAAAAAGTGAAATGTTGTTTCTTTGGCTGGCTTAAGATTCCAGCTGTGGTTTCTCAGCTTCCTGTTGCTGGGACTGTAGGCCTCATTTTAGGCCAGTCACTGTGGACTCTTAGGGAATATTCATATATATATATATATATATATATACATATATATATATATATATGGTCAAATATTTCTTTTTTTTATTAATTTTTATACATGTCTCTCCATGCCCACCCCCCTCCCTCCCAGGCATACCCCAACCCCCCCAGTGTCTATGTTCCTTTTTTTATTCCTTTGTAACATTCAGGGTGTATTATGGGTGTGGCTGTATTGGTTGCCTGGAGATGGAAGAGAGGGGCTATCTCTTCAGGAGAAAATGTCTGTCCAGGTCTTGAGCTCAGTTATGACTCAATCCTGGACACTATCCTCTCCCCAGGCTCCAAAAGTCTGTACCTCCTTCTGTACCTCAGCCACGGTTGAGTGTCCATATCTGAAAGGTCCTATGAACTAGGTTCAGTGAAGAAAAGCAGAGGCCATAGAGAGAGGAAAGACTGATCCTCTGTGAGCTCCTCTCCTGCTGGCACTGCGTGGTCTAGTCAGCCCTTCAGGCCGTCCCCTCCAGGCTCAGTTTTTTGTGACTGTGGACCCGGATCTAGAATCCCCTACCACTAGCAATCCTTTGGACCTCCTTTCCACAGTCACATGCTATGCCTGTCCTCAGGAATGCAGCTTGGTGCTTACAGTTTCCCTCTGACCCTCTGGGCTCAGAGGTCTGAAGATCTTTCCTGCCCAGATCCTTGACTTTACCTTTCTTCAGGGGTCCTCTGCCCTTCTGGGCTGCAAATTGTCTCACCAGCTGAGTCTCCTTCATCAATTCGGGGTGGATGTTATTCATTTCAACTGCTCATTCTATCTGCTCTGGGACAAGGCTCAGAATATGTCTGTCTATTCCACTGCTATTTTGTCTTGCCTCTAAAACATTGTTGATTTTCTAAATCTTTTGTTTCCCAAATATAAGGAAAACTAAAAAGCAGACACTGTACAATGTAGGAACTAACAAATTAGTAACATTTGTTTCACAGCACTCCCTACTTTTCTTTCTTTTTCAATACTTTCATCAACTTTAAAATATATATTTTATTTATTTATTATGTTTTATACTTAGTGATGTCTAATTAAATATTTCAGTAAAATATAAGCTCCACAGGGCCAGATATTGTAGTCTGTTCAAGGCATTGATATATCTTAAGTATTCCAAAAGTGTCAGGCCCATAGTTGAGTTATATATATATATTAATCCTTCCCTGAGGAAACAGTTTTCATTGATTCTAAAGAGAGAGGAAAGGAGAGGGAGAGAGAAAACCATCAATGTGAAAAACATCAATTGGTTGCCTCCTGTATGCGACAGGATAGGGAATCGAACCTGAGATATTTTTGGTGCAAGGGATCATGCTCCAACCAACTGAGCCACTCCAGCAAAGACACATTAAATATTTTTAAATGAATGAATTAACAGAGATCATATAAATTCACCTTGTGCTCCCAGAGGATATGTAAAGATATAGGTGCTCTTGGTGTTTATTTTTAAATATATTTTTTATTTTATTTCAGAAAGGAAGGGAGAAGGGGAGATAGAAACATCAATGATAAAAGAGAATCATTGATCAGCTGCCTCCTGCATGGCCCCTACTGGGACCAAAACTGAAACGAGGCATGTGCTCTGACTGGGAATCAAACCATGAGCTCCTGGTTGATAGGTTGATGCTCAACAGCTGAGCCATATCATCCAGGCTATTTCTCCTCCTCCTCCTCCTCCTCTTTCTCTTTCTTCCAAGGAGTGTGTATATTTTTCCCATTGATTTTTAGAAAGAGTAGAAGGGAGAAGTGGGGAGAGAGAGAAAGGGGAGATGGTGTTCTAAATAGAAGTGTGCTAGAGCTAGTTTTCTCCTATCAATATTCCTCTGTTTAGGTGAGCCCAGGAACTGACATCAATTGGATCTTAAATGTGAATGAAATTCCTCTCCTCTCTCTGATTTGCTTTAATCAGAGGAAAAGCCATAACATTACCCTGCTTTAATCTAGTAAAATACTTTATTATACAGTTGTTCTCCTGAATGTCTTTATACTTATCTTAAGAAGATCTTATCATTAAAAAGCACTATGGCTGGCATAGATCAGTGGTTGAGTGTGGGCCTCTGAAACAGGAGGTCATGGTTTGAGTTCCTATCAGGACATATGCTACTGTTGTGGGCTCAAACCCCAGTGTGGAGCATGCAAGAGGCTGCTAATCAATGATTCTCTTTCATCATTGATGATTCTATCTCTCTCTCTCTCTTTACCTTCCTCTCTGAAGTCAATTAAATATATATATATTTAAAAAGCACTATCGAGTAAGTATTTCCAATAAAGACATTATTGAGACAAGTCCACTCTTAGATCAAAATAGTAGCAGGAAAAAATTGGAAATGAGTCAACATCAAAACAACTAGGAAGCATTTACTCAATAAAATTGATTGAAACTGGAAAGATAATGCATATTTTAAAATTATATTCAGAAATAGAACAAATGAATTTTAAGGAAATTTATGAATTTCTCCTCACTCACATGTACATGAAATAATTTTAAGATGGTTCCCAATTAAATTGGGTTTCTTTTCTCTTTAAATACAGAATAAAATATACATTTGAAGGAGCTGGAAAAGACAACAACAAAGTTTTCAGCCGAGTACAGAATATTGACAATTTATACAATTTATTTTAGTAAGGACTTCATAAGTTTGAGACAGGGAAAGGAAATGGAAAAAGAGGAAGCATGTAAGTACTTTTATTGACTATCACTGTGGGTCAGAAATTGTTCTAGGGACTTTGTATATGTCCTTTTACATCTGTCATTTTATACCATCTTCATTATAGTCCTGAGAGATAAGTATTATTATTGCCGACTGAAAAAACTTGAGTCTTCGAGAATTGTTTAAGTCCATGCAGCTAGTAAATGGGCCACTTACAAAAACCTGATGTTAGGGCTGCTATAGTTTGAAGTGTACTGCCCTGACACACTAAAGAAAAGGCTAAATTGTCATTATGGCCTTTCTCACCCCTTATTGATGAGGAGAGAAATGATCTTTTACAGACTTGAAAACTCTCAGAAGACTTGGAAAAACCTACAAACATGTTTTAAACATGTCAGCTGTTCTGTCACAGGAGAACTGTGATAAAACAAGGAATGTTGATTCTTCAAATCCCAAGAGCATAAAATGGACCCAAAGTATAAATCTAATTAAAAAAATATTTTTGTCCCTGGCAATCTAATTTGCATGGTTGGACTTGATTGTTTTATAAATATAAATAGAAAATCAAATAACACAACAAAGAAGAGTAAAAAAATGAGGAAAAGTAAATCTTTGCTTACTCATAAGCATCTTAAACTAGCCCCTAAAATTTCCTTTTTTGGTAAAAAATATTACCCCTGGCTTTATGAAGCTCTGCTTCTAAACAAAACCTTCATTTGAAAAAGAAGTTCTTCTTTATACAATTTTATATGTAAGTCAGACTAGTTTTCTCCCCAGAGAGAGTTTCTGTCCCAGCATGACCTAAGCTCAATAATATACCTGCCTTAGTCCCAAAGAGACTAATCAAACTGTACCAATTTGTGACATTCAAAATTTGACTTTCATGAGAAAAATTTATATTTGTAGATGTAATTAATGTAAAAAAAACATACATTATGATACATTTTCACTGACACTTAGAGTGGTTATTGAAAATAATTAAAAAAATATATTTTATTGAATTTTTTACATAGAGGATAGAGTGTTAGAAACATGGATGAGATAGAAACATCAATCAGCTGCCTTGTGCACACTCCTATTGGGATGTGCCTGCAACCAAGGTACATGCCCTTGACCTGAATCAAACCTGGGATCCTTCAGCTCGCAGGCAACGCTCTATCCATTGAACCAAAATGGTTAGGGCGAAGATAATTATTTAAAAAATATTCTGCCTGCCCAGGTGGCATTGCTCAGTGATTGAGCATCAACCTATGGATGAAAAGGTCACAGGTTCGATTCCTGGTCAGGGCACATGCCCAGGTTGTGGGCTCAATCCTCATTGTGGGGTGTGCAGGAGGCAGCTGATCAATGAGTTTCATCATTGATGCTTCTATCTCTCTCCCTCTCCCTTCTTTTCTGAAAATAATAAAACAATATATTGAAAAAAAATTCTGCCTGGCTGGAGTGGCTCAGTTGATTGATTATTGTCATGTGTACTACAAGATTGCTAAGTCAATTCCAAGGCAGGGCACATTACCTGGGTTGTAGGTATAATCTCTGTTTGGGCCACATATGGAAGGCAACCAATCAATGTTTCCCTATATCTCTCCCTTTCTCTCTTCCCTTCCCTCTCTCTAAGCATACCTTTAGGTGAGGATATATATATATATGAGGTCTAGTACATGAAATTCATAATTCATGCCCAGGTAAAGTCTCTAGGCCTGACCGGCAATCAGGGTCAATTGGGACCTTCCTGCTGTTGTCTGGGCCTCACCTTCCCCAGCCATCAGCCGGGGCCTCCCTTCCCCTAGTATTCACACTTGCCATCAATGATCAATGTATCTACAGCCCACCTGGACATAGAAATCTTCCCACACCTGCAACGCTCCATCCATTGAACCAAAATGGTTAGGGCGAAGATAATTATTTAAAAAATATTCTGCCTGCCCAGGTGGCATTGCTTAGTGGTTGAGCATCAACCTATGGAGTTGAGCCACCACAATGGAGAATAAAGGCATGTTATGAGATTTGTCTGTTTCCACCTTTTATTAGATCACTAGGGCTTTCCAAGTTACATCATACCCATTATTGTTGCAAGTTCCAGCACCATCCCTGTGTTTAAACACACCTGCAGTTGCACTTTATTTCCAAGCACCTTAAACCCACCTGTGTAGAATCCAGATGAAGCTATGGAAGGGTCCAGCATAATGGAAGGACCTGTTATTTCCACTTTCCACCAGTGCAGCTGGGGCCCACCTGGCCAGGATGGCTGATTTTTAATGACAAAGTCAATATATTGATAACTAAGAGCTTCTAATTCTTTTGACTAGTCAAAAGTTTGTTTAGAGGGAGTCCATGAGGCTTTGGTAATGAGTTCAATCTCTGTGTCATGCTTCTGGTTGTGAAATAATAGATGACACATTTTAATCTTTCATTCATTCAACTGCAGAGAAGTTCTGTCACACCAGAACACTTTAAATATCTTTTTATTTGTTTGTTTTTTAGACTAAAGCATCTTGAACTAATGCAAAAATCATCTTTAAAACCCATAAAATTGTATAATGGAGTCTATTTCTCCTTTTGATGGTATTTTTTTGGAATATATAGGTTTCATGGAAAATATCCTATGATATCTATACTAGTAAAAGGACAATATGCTAATTAGACTGGGTAGATGGATATCTTCTGGTCATCCTTCTGGACAAAGCCATAGTGGCAGGGGCCGAAACAGGCAGATATGGATGATCAGGCTGGCAGGGGAGATCAGTTAGGGATGATTAGGCTGGCAGGGGAAAATGGTTAGGGGCGATCAGGCAGGCAGACAGGTGAGTGGTTAGGAGCCAGCATCCTGGATTGTGAGAGGGATGTCTAGAGATGATATGATTATTACAGCATAGCAAAAGAGAGTAGTGTTCATTTCCATGTCATCAGCATCTAAAGTTGTTGGTGAGGTCAAATCTGCAGATATCTGGGCTGTTAGGTTAGCAGGGACCTGCCAATTTGTGCAGCCAAGGGCAGGGTGTCTGCAATTGGGGAGCCAGGTGGAGAGAAAGAAGGGGCACTGCCATCAGCCATGACCTTTATTTTGTCCTCCAAGATCTTTTTACTCTGATACTCTGTGTTCTCCAAGGTGCCAAGGTTTTTGTCAACAGCAAGGCAAGGCCGCTCAGGAGGTGGGGTGGGGGCAGCCCACCTTGGTCCCACAGCAGCTGTGGCAGCGGTAGCGGAAGTGATGTGGAAATTTAATATTTGCAGGGCTTCCTGCTGGTAGAGGCCAGTGGAGAATTGCTCCTTGGGGGGGGGGGGGGGGGGAGGTGCACCTCTTTACCCAAAGTTAGTGATACTGGCAAGCTGGGCTGCTGATCTTTACCAGCACTTCTCTGTGGATCTCTCGGCAGCAGGGGGCAGTGTGGGGTTGGGTCAGAGAGCACTGCTGTGTCTGGGTCAGGCCTCAGAGGAGGCAGGACATCTCTCTGAGGCTGCAAGAGCTGGTGACCAGCTGTACTTAGGAGGAGGAGCACTTGAGAAACAGCTGAGCATAGTTGGGCATTCCCACTCAGGCTGCCTGTGAGTGCTTGGGATTGAGGTCCAATCAGCACTACACTTGTGGGAAATGAGGACTTCTTTGGCCTTTAGGGGCCTAGATGTTGGTGGTGGAGCCACACTGCTATGGGGCTGCCCCATCCTTCTGTCTATTATTCTCTTTCTGATCCTCTGTTCTTTGCTATCCCTTTTGGGAGCTCTCCTTGGACCTTCATTCCCATTTCCTTTGGGAAAGGAAGTGGGATGGTACTGGCTTCACAGCCTTGATTACCTGCTCAGGTGGTGAATGGGAGAGAAAATCTAAGCCCTGGGAGACAGATAGAGACAATTCTTGAGGATCCAACACTTCTGGAATTATAAACAGACAGCCCGGGCTTCTTTGGAGGGTCCTTCCAGTTCACCAAGAGGAGGATTTCTGGAGGGAAGCACATGGTCCTGCAGTCCAGAGTAGAGGTCCTGCACTCTGGTAAAAGCCATATTTTAAAGGCAGATGATACCTGAGGAATGCCCAGCTGTGTGTAGCAGGTGTTGGCACCCGATGGTTCTCCATGAGGGCTCCTCCTGGGTCAACTCTGCCAGACCTTGCCTTGCCTGGCCACCATCTCTCCAAGTGCTTCAGTGCTTTCCCAAAGGTCCAGGAAGCCAAATCCTGCTAAAAGCCAGTGCCAGAGCCACTCAGACCCTGCCCAGATGTGGCCCATCATCTCCTTTGGAGTGTCCCCAGCTTCTATGTGAGGATTAGAGTCAAAAGCACTTTTTCCATGGCTGCTCTGACCATCAACCTCGCGGGCCAGGCATCAACATTTCTGAGGAGTGGCCACGGGCTCTGACCTACTGCACCTAATACCAAACCAAAGAAGAGCTAGCAGGTAGTAGGGACTGAAACCAAACAGCTGAGGTATTAATAAATAAAAAGTGAGCCTTTTCCCCAGTTGTCTTTGGGGGAAAATAACTGTCCTTGTCGGGCAGTGGAGAGGACGTGGGGAAGCATTTCTGCAGAGCCTTCTGTGTCTTTTGAAGCCGACAGGCAGTCAGCAGCCTTTGAAATGCCCAGAGGACACAATCAGATGCATCCACTGACTTATCCTTTTCATTTTTACCCTTTGAATGGGCTGGTTCATGAAAGAACTAATTGAAGTGGCCTTTGCTTTGGGGACCTAAAACCTTTCCAAGTATATGGTCTTCTTTGATCTCAGCCCTGCAATGAGTTTAGGGCCATGTATTATATTAATTTAACAATCATCTGCTTTTGAAGATTAGGCATTAAAATGGCATCTTTTAGTGTGGTATTTGTGAGCATTATTTACCCTGCAACCACACATACACCACACACACACACACACACACACACACACACACACACAACAGAGCTCAAGACAACAGTGATGAATAGCTGCATTTGTCACATTATATTTCCAATTAAGTGGCCCCAAAGTGAAGAAGTTTAATTATATTTTTACCAGAAACACTAAATGCTATAATATCCTGTCTGGTAAAAAGACAATTGATAAAAAATTAGTTTTAACCATCTTTTTTTATAAAATATAAATGACTACATAAATATAATTCTTTATTGTAAAAAAAAGCTATGAAACAGATGAACAATTACTGTTTGTTTTTTTAAAAAAAAACTTAAAAGAAAAAAATAAAATGAAACTCTTAGGAGAAAAGTCAATTAGTTGTATTAAGGTTAATTGTATTATTCTAACCATCTTAGTGAATGATAAATAGGTATTTTGCCACTTCCAACTTTATTCTAGTGAAATTTAGATTTTAACCAGAATAGGTGAGTTTCACAAGTCTATTTGAATAAATGATTTCAGTATTTGGGAGCTACTCATATATAAATATATTGGTATCAGTGAGAGCGCTGACTGGACCTAGAGAGGTTGAAGCAGTTTCCCAAGGCCTCACAGCTGGTGAGGATTCAAATTCCAGCACTGGAGCCCCAGGATTTGTGTGCTTGATTGTTATATCATATATAAAGTTCTTTATATAATATATATGTATAATAATACTTTGTTATGTGTCTCACAAATATTTTCTCCCAGGATATTTGTCTGTGAACATCATTTGATTTTATTTAATCATATATTTTAATCATGTATCAATCACTAATTATTTATCTCCACTTTAATCATATTTTGCTTTAAAATAGACATATGTAATTATATATATATATATATATATACATATATATATATATATGTATATATATATATATATATATATATATATATATAATTAAAACTACATATATCAAATAAAAACATAATATATGTTCAAAGACATAAATAATTTTATTTCAGGAATTCTCTACTAAAAGCCTTAAAGATTTTCTCCCAACAATTTTATCTAATATTGTTTAGCTTTGCTATTTATGTTTAGAACTTTAACTATGTTCTTTTAAATAGTGTGGCAAATATTGATTTTTATATGTATACTTTATAACCAGCTAGTTTAGAGACTGCCTTACTATTTCTAATAGCTTTTCTGTTGGTCAGTTTTTTTATGAAGACAATAATTGGATCTGCAATAATAATGGGTGGCCTCATTTCCATACCATCTTTTTTTAAAATATATATTTTATTGATTTTTTACAGAGAGGAAGGGAGAAGGATAGAAAGTCAGAAACATCGATGAGAGAGAGACATCGATCAGCCGCCTCCTGCACGCTCCACAGTGAAGATGTGCCCGCAAGCAAAGTACATGCCCCCAACAGGAATCGAACCTGGGACATTTCAGTCCACAAGCCGACTATGCTCTATCCACTGAGCCAAACTGGTCTCGGCCCATACCATCTTTTATAGCATTACACAGAAGTCCCAGAACAATACTGAATACTTATAGTGATAAAAAATATCCTTGTCTTATCACTAAATGTATTGAAAAATATTTTTACTGTTTTGACATGAAGTATGATGCCACTTGGTACCTTTTATTAACTTCAATTAGTTTAGCTAAATATAACTCTTGAATCCTTATAAATATAACTCCTCTATTTACAAATTACTTTAATTGTGCTAAATAAAGGCAATTCAGACATCATGAAATATAGTAATCATGCAATATGCCAATCTATCATTAAATTACTTTTAAAGAAACATACAGTCATCATACTTATATATATGACTCCATTCCTTACAGCAATAGGAATATGTAAATAATTCAGATAATCTATCGTGCCTAGACTGTCTGAATTTCCAATCCTTTCACAATCCTGGCTTCATTTTGATGATGATTCCTCATTTCCACTAACCAACAATATGTACTTTTTACTTAAATACCCTCATCATAGTTCTACAAATGTACTAGGTTCTTCTTGGATTCAGTTCCTTTGAACATTTTATCCCTGACATGAAATGTCTTTTGATCCTTCGTTTACCAAAATCCAATTTGCTTGAAAAATCCAGCTCCTTGTGTCTATAAAGTCATATTAAATTATTTCAACCCCAGTTTCTCAAATGTTGATCTATGATACATTTTTCACTAACATAAGGACAAATACGAAAACTTTTTATGTTGGTCCATGAATATAAAGTCTGAGTAGGAGAGTTCCATTTTTCATTATTCTTCATTATATTTGAATGTCAAAAGTACATTTATAGCTCAGGTTTTTGGAACAAATCTAATTTCAAATATCTGTTTGCTGTCCCATTAAACTACTAAAGTATCAAAAAAAATTCCATTATTTCAGCATTTAAATCACCTTTCTCAGTTTCCCATACCCAATAATGAAACAAAAATAATTCACTGAAACATGGATTCTGATTTTGCTTTTGTAACATATGGTCATACAATTATATCACACAATATGACACTTAAAAATAGATAAAACTTGCATAATTTGCATAAACTGTTTGCCAATTTCTTTAGAATCTTTTATATTGTCTCTTTTATATATTAAAATTTTACTGTTTAGGAATCCTACCTAGAGTTAATGTGGTATATACACCTAATAGTTGCTTGCTGATTACTTTGGATAAACTCTCATCTTTTTGAATAGAAAAGCAAAATGAGATTTCTGTTAAAGGAAACCTTCATGAGGACAATCATTTTAAAGAGAGTTAATAACACGAACCATTATGAAACTATTTAGCCAGTGTAACAACATAGAAAATGATAAAATATCCATTTTTGATTCAAATGGCTCCTGGAGATTTATGAATTATTGATTACCTCTTTGAATACTGAAAAACAGCAATTTGTGCAGACTTAGAACTTGCATCTATCTGCACTAAGAAGAAGAGACCACACTTCAGTTTCTCCAAATCTCACATCAAATTGATAATATACTGTGCTTATAGTGAAAAATAATCCTCCTGACTTCAAAATACACCAGAAACCTTCCTTTTTTATTTCAAAAATGATAAAAGGATAGCCTAGAAAGTTGCTATAAAGGTGAAATAGCAATAATTTTGTTTATGAGGAAAAAGATCAGGTGTATCACTCGCTTGACTTACCCTGGCCACATACTTAATGTGTTAAAAAGGAAGGAATCTCCTCCCTCTCTTACATTAAATGCAAACTTTTATACATATGCCCTATTTTGTTTCTTCTTGGATTATAGTTGCTTCCTCACAACTTGACCATTTTCATTCAACTAACTCCCGTTAATAAAAACCAACTAATTTGTGCATAATGTTAAAACCCAATGTAGCACTCATTGTTTATATAATTTCATAGTCACTTATAGTTTCATCTATATCAATGCTATATTTATCTTAATAACCCCCTAAATTTCTAAGATATCCTGGCCCAAAAGGAAATTATATTGGTTTTGACCTGAAATAGGATATTTAAGAAAGGTCCTCCCTTTGGTGGAAAATATTTTAGGGAAGCAGCTTGGAAAATTTTATATCAGAGATTATTTTGTAGTGACTTTTTCTCTTTAAGATTTATAGACCTGCTTGTCATTTATTTACATTAAGAAAATGATTGCTTGAATGCAGAAAAGCAGAATTCTTTTTTATTAAGATCATATTTCATATAAATATTAAAATTTATATTGTTCCCTTGTGGAGTTTAATAAGAGCTTTATGATTAATACAACAAGGATATAAATTAAGTGGTAAACAATATTAATCAATTAAATTGAACCAATTTATTATGAAAATTTTAATGACCTCTTTTCTTCCTGTTGGAGAAACAAAAACTTTATGAAGTTCTATACTAAGAAGAGTAAGCTGTTCCATGTCTTGTCTGAAATATACAGATGATTCATATGAAATAATTATTCCCAGCAGATCCAAGTTTTTAAACTTGGAAACAAGTCTTGGAATAGCTCCTTCATGAAATTCAATGTTTAACTTAAACCCAATTTTACTTTATTGAGGTGGATGTGTTTTTATTTTATTTATTTTATTTTTTTAATATAATTAAATCTTTATTATTCAGATTATTACATTTGTTTCTCTTTTTTCCCCTCCATAGCACCCCTCCACCCAGCTCCTACCCCTCCCTCTGCCCTTAGCTCCCTCCCATTGATCTCATCCATAGGTGTATGATTTTTGTCCAGTCTCTCCCTGTACACCCTTCACCCCTTTCCCCCTAAGAATTAACAGTCCACTCCCTTTCTGTGCTCCTGATTCTATTATATTCACCAGTTTATTCTGTTGATC
>PVJN01045069.1:0-17056 GCA_004026805.1 Lasiurus borealis
GCCGGCAGGAGCTGAGTCCCTTGCTGCCATTGGAGCCTGTGGGCCGAGGGGAGGGACCGAGAGGCCGTCAATGCACCTCACGGCGACTGGACGAGCGGTCATTCTGGTCGTGATGCTGATGGCCTCTGCCTTTTATAGGACGGAGAACAACTTATAGGAAATGTCAACCAGAAGGAAGCGATTAAACAAGTTAGGCTATATGGTCATCCACCTATTAACGGTGGAGTAGAATGGTTCGTGGCATATGAAAATCTGTTCATGGTGTGTTAAAATAATGTTCAATGTGAATCCACACTTTTATGAAAATGTATTATGCAGAGAAAAAATACTGGAAGGATACATCAAAATATTATTAATTAAATAAGTACATTCATTAAAAATAAAGAATTAAACAAATTTTTTCTTAGGCTTTTCAAGATGTCTCCAATTGATATTATGATTCAAGCACCCCGATTTTGGATGCAGACAAAGATGTTTTCCTTTTCTTTTCTTAAATATATTTTATTGTTTTTTTACAGAGAGGGATAGAGAACCAGAAACATAGATGAGAGAGAGACTTCAATCAGCTGCCTCCTGCACACTTCCTACTGGGGATGTGACCACAACCAAGGTACATGCCCTTGACGGGAATCGAACCTGGGACCTTTCAGTCCCCAGGCCGACGCTCTAGCCACTGAGCCAAACCGGTTTTGGCTGTTCCTTTTCTAACAAGAGCTCACCCACAGCGGCCCGCAAAGGCCCCCTCGTCCCCCTGAGGTGCCGGGTGCCAGGTCGGGAAAATGAGTGAGCTTTCCCTAACCCTGCCCCAGACGGCAGGGGTGACTGTCTGCCCGCACCGCGCATCGGGACTTCCGTACAGGCCTGCAGGGGCCGTGGAACAAAGTGTGAGCGAGGCACCGGACTCGGGTGAATTATTTACCAGAAGCTCCTGGTGATGGATAACGGCCCAGTCTAGACCTGGACAGAAACAAAACAGTTTCACTCTCCTTTGTATTCATCCCCACGCGCACAGCGACGGCCAACAGCTCACTGTCTGTCTGCGGGACCTGGTGGGATGAGAAGCAAACGGATTTCCACACCCAGAGGTGAGCAGGTAATGGTCACCGATTTGCACACGTCGTAAAGAAGGATATGCGTCATATACAAGGCGATCCCCAAATGCCTCCCGTTCTCCCTGCAGACATTCAGACATGGGCGCCTGTGATGTTTCCTTCTCCTCTGACACACAGGGATTTCTCTGGCCCCACGCTTCGGTGGCATGAAGCAGCGGTTCTCCACCTTCCTAAGGCCGCGACCCTTGCATACAGTTCCTCATGTGGTGATGACCCCCAACCATGAAATGTTGCTACTGAGATGTAAATATCTGCATTTTCCGATGGTCTTAGGCGACCCCCAAAAGGGTCGTGAACCACAGGTTGAGAACCGCTGGTGTGAAGTTTTATTGGTCAAGAATGGGATGCTTGTGTCTCTGAGGTGTCTGCTCAGAGGGTAGGAGCGTCTCAGTTCTCCCATCGATTTCTTAGGAGACATGTGACCGAGGAATTCTTTGTTTCACCTGAGAGCCCCCTCACCCCCCTACCCTTCAGCATTCTCAACGTGAAGCATGCACGCCCTTGGAGTTGACCTGATGGATGGATCCCGGGGTGGCTCCATGCAGGAGGCCCCTCAGCCCCCATGGTACCGAGTGGTTCACTCTTCAGGCTTCTAGAACAGGCCCAGCCCTGCCCTGCAGCCCCACAGCCGGGCTGACCTAGATATTGGGCCTTCACAGCCCTCGCTGCTCTTTTATGAAGGGGAGAGGGCGTGGGTAGTGAACCACTCCCTGACCTGTCACCCACACTCTTCCTGGAGGGTCGGGGCCACCGCATCTCTGCCTGACAGGGGTCCGCACCAGCTCAGACCCGGCCAGTGCCAGCTGGGCTGCCTGCTGGCTGGAGACCCTGTCTAACGCCACCCCCACCTTTTTTGCATCCACACTGCATTTCTTCCATCATCATCCTTTGGTTCCCACCTTCATCTCTAAAATGCGATATAACTGGGAAGACAGCACCTAATGCTCCTTCTACAAATTCCAGGCCTTCAACATCTTTTCTCCCAGACATTTTTCACGCGAAACATTTGTAACCGGCGCACTGCAAAATAATACCCAAGACAACCTGGGGCTTGAAACGAGGAAACACAGACCAGTGACGTCAGTGAGGGGACTACACCGCTTGAACTGAGAAACGGAGTGTCCCTGGAATGCGAACAGCACTCTTCCACCATGAAGGTGGGCTCTGTGACAGGAGAGTGGCTCCACCCACCGGCGCAGGCCCAGAACGGCTCCGATGGCCAATCGTACCAACAGGAAGAAGCGAGTGGCTGATTCCAGAGCAGGGTCTCCAGGGGACCTGCAGGGAGGCTGGGCCGCCTTGGAGAAGAGAGCATCAGCTCCACGGCACGGCTCAGCAGCTGAGCATCTGTCTGTGAACCAGGAGGTCGCGGTTCGATTCCTAGTCTGGGCACAGGCCGGGGTACAGGCTCACTCCCCAGTCGGGGCGTGCAGCTGATCAATGATTCCCTCTCCTCATTGGTGTTTCTCTCTCTCTCTCTCTGAAATCAATAGAAATACAGTGGTACCTCAAGATACGAGTTTAATTCGTTCCGTAACCTTGAGGCGTGGGAAACTATGAGATGCTTGAGTCACAGTAAACTGGTGAGTCGTGTGCAGCCGGCCGATCCACGCGATTACTCCTATCTCAAATGTTGCTCGTATTTTAAAGCAAAAATAGCTCGTATCTCAAAAATCTCGTATGTTAGGGCACTCGTATCTTGAGGTGCCACTGTACTGAGAAAGAAAGAGAGCATCAGACAGCAGCCACACGTGGTCTCGGCACACCTGGTTCAGGAGGCTGCTAGGCAGCCAGACGCTGGTGGAATTGCTTTGCCAAGGAGACGGCACTGTCTCCTCAGCCACTGTGCCCGCGAGTCACCTGGGCCGTGTGCTCCGGAATCGCCATTAGACGCTCTGTGCCCACAACTGCCACACATGCACAAGCAGCTATTAAAACACTGATGAACGAAAGCCATCCACCGTGTGTCAGCAGCTGCTTGCGCCTCTGTCTCGGAGCGCTCCACGCGAGGCCAGCACCACTGTTGGTGAGTCTGGAGCTGCAATAACGCCGAACCGGGATCAGAATCGGAAGGGCTCACCCCATTTCTCTCAGAGTCGGAGGGGCACCCAGCCATCCCCGCTGCCAGCTGTTTTCTCCTGAGCAAGCTCCTCCCCCTGGCTCGGCCGGGACAGAGAAGGAGCCTCCATCAGAGGAGAACTCTCCACCCCGTTATGTGAACTCCGTCCTATGGCTTCATGCTCCCCACGTTCACTGGGTGCTGCTGGCAAAGGGCCAGAGCGATGGTTTTTACCTCGTAATGACTCCCCAGAACCGCCCCGTGCGGCCAAGTGGGAGAATGGAATCCTGAGGATCTGAAATGAGCTGCTCCGACAGCAGAAATAAAACCCAAACACAATTCTCCGTCTTTCATTGCTCGAGCCTGAACCCAATCTGTCTCTGCTGATGGGCTGCGGCCTTCCCCGTGTTAGAGATCCCCCCTCCCTCACCCTGGAATTGCATTTCCCACCGCGGTTACTGGTTTGGCTTTCCTCGGAGTCGGTCACGGCTGCATGTCAGGCTCTGGCCAGGCCACGCTGGTCAATGCATGGCCCACGGGGGCTCCCCGCATGGAACATGTCATCCAGACTCTCTCAGGAGCCCCGCGCCCTTGCAGGTGGAGTTTGTAATGATAATCAGACAAAGGTCTGGCACTGGGAGAGAGTGTGTGTCATCTCTCTGACACGGGAGTGTTACCGGGCCGGTCAGAGGCCCTGGCTCACTGACGCCTGACGGCCCAACTCTCAGCTCCAGGTGCGTCCCTGTGCCTGAGCGCGTGCGCAGGATTTGCATCTTGTAAGATAGCACGTGTCTCCGGGGTGGTGGCTTTGGAGCAGCCTTTGACACACGGCGGATCCATACTGAGAACACACACGGCGGATCCACGCTGACTGAGCACACGCGGCAGATCCATGCCAACTGAGTACACGTGGCGGATACACACCGACTGAGCACACGTGTACACGTGGCGGATCCACGCTGACTGAGCACACGCGGCGGATCCACACTGACTGAGCCACACGCACACGGCAGTTCCACGCTGGGAATGACAACGCTACACCTGGCTTTAGGGATCAGCTCCCCGACAGGAGGTGGAAGGGGTGCCTTACACATCCTCTGAGGGACACAGCACCCAAGGGCTTTGACAACCATGGGACACTCCACCCTCTCCCCCAGTTCAAGCACGAGCCCCGGAACCTGTGGCGGGCGCTCAATGGAGCTGCCCAGTCCTTGGCCCTCAGAGGTGTGCACAGGGGTGTGTGCTCGGCCATGATCTGGGACGCTGGTCCCCACAGAAAACATGGGGCGCTCCCCTAGATGAGCCCACACGAGATCACTCATCCGGGTATTAGGTTTCTCAAGGAATTTCCACTTGGGTCACTGCCTCTGCATCTCAGAAATGAGACCACAGGAAGTCGATCCACGCATTCCCCGACTAACCCTTTGAGATGCATGAAATCTTGTGGTTGTTCCACTCTCCAGAGATGCTCGACTCTGCCTCCAGATTGTGGAATGCATACAAGGTGAAGGATGGAAAGGGAAAACTATGTTTCTCAAAGTGTGACCTCCATCCCGCGTCATTAACAACTCCTGGGAACTGTCAGAAATTCAGGGACTCGAGGTGGGCCCAGCACCCGATTCACAGCTCTTTCAGGTGGTTCTCTGCCCGCTCGAGCAAGGACTGGCGGCCTCATCAAATGGCCTGGAGTTTGACCCTAATCATTAACAGCACTAAAGAGTCTGGTTAGCCCTCGCTGGTTTGGCTCAGTGGATAGAGCGTCGGCCTGCGAAATGAAAGGTGCAAGGTTCGATTCTGGTCAAGGGCACATGCCTGGGTTGTGGGCTCGATACCCAGTAAGGGACTTGCAGGAGGCAGCCAACCCACGATTCTCTCTCATCATGGATGTTTCTATCGGTCCCTCTTCCTTCCTCTCTGAAATCAATAAAAAAAATATTAAAAAGTGTCTGTTTAGGTATTTCAGATGACTCCACTGTTTATACCCGCACAATTACACTGACAGAAACCCAAAGAAGAACCTGTTAAGAGAGTAATTCCCCGTTATCGTGGTGCCTGGTGAGCACCCAATAAATACACCTTCAGTGAGCGAGGGTGTGAATGAATGTTATGAAGTTCTCTTTTAAAACAAAACAAAACAAAAGATGAAGTTAAAAACCATTTGCCCCGCCGAAACTGGTTTGGCTCAGTGGATAGAGTGTCAGGTTTGATTCCAGTCAAGGCATGTACTTTGGTTGTAGGCACATCCCCAGTAAGGGGCCGTGCAGGAGGCAGCTGATCGATGTTTCTCTCTCATCAATGTTCCTAATTCTCTACCCCTCTCCTTTCCTCTCTGTAAAAAAATCAACAAAATATAAGAAAACACACACACACACACACACACACACACACACACACACATTTGCCCCAGCTTTTCTTTCAAATAACCCAAATAATCTCTCAATAACTCTGAGAGATTCCAATTTCTTGTCCTCTAAGTCTGTGCTGCCCACATGGCAGCCACCAGTCCTGTGTGGCACTGGGCACCGGCAGGTGGCTGGTCGGGATTAACATGTGCCGGAGTGCGAAATACTCATGGGCAAGACAGTGCCAACAACAAGAAGGTAAAAGACTTTTTTAGTATTTTTTTATACCAAATACCTGTTGAAATGATAATATTTTGGATAGACTAGATTAAAATGTATTATAAAATTAATTTCACCTATTCCTTCCCATTTTTTACATTGTCGCTGCCGGGAAATTTACAGTCACACGTGGAGCTGGCACTGTGTTCCCATTGGACGGACTGATTGTATATCCCGGGAGTGACTTTTATTTGGTGAGGGCCCTGGAGGTTCCATCTATTGATCTCCGCTGGGTGTAAGGAGCAAGTCTCCATCCTTAAAGGAAAATAGATTTTTAAAGTGCACTCTCCACATTTTTAAAAACATATTTTTATTGATTTCAGAGAGGAAGGGAGAGGGAGAGAGAGACAGAAACATCAATGATGATAGAGAATCACTGACCGGCTGCTTCCTGCACGTCCCCTACTGGGAATCGAACCTTGGGCCCCTCAGGCTGCAAGCCGATGCTACATCCACTGAGCCAATGGAACAGGGCACTCTCCAAGTTTCGGTGGCATTTACCCACTTAGTAGAGTCTGTTTTCTGGAAGGTGTTAATCCACAGTTCCCAACAAATGGCCCTCGCTTCTGTCACCTGTGAAAGCCACTCCTCTTCCTCTAGGAGCCTCGGAAGTACATTTGGGTCCATGACAAACGTGAGGAGTTTTGTCCTCACCCTCCACGGCGGAGGACCCTGCCATGCTCCCTGCGGGCAGCCCTACGGCTCCCCTGCCCCCTCTCACAGTGCCTTCCAGGCTCTGCACTGGCCACAGCTGGCCCCACTGCCCACGTCCACTCCGGGACACGGCCGATACCCTCGACTCGTGTCCTCAGGCAACGGTCTGAGCCTCAGATCTTCCCTGCGAGAAACACTGCCATTGATTGCTCTGTCTCCTATGATTCAGACCATGTTCCGGGACCCAGAAGGGAAGGGAGGTACAGCCCCCCCAAACTGGCCATCAGTCCCCCCTCTAGAGCATTCAATGCTAAAAGGAGGGAGAAATTCACTTGGAAAGCAGACCGTGCATTGGTTCCATTGTAACGAAGCGTCAGAGGGTGAGGACTGCGGCATCCTCTCTAATAAAAGAGTGATATGTGGATTGACCATCACTCCAACACACAAGATCCTGCCCCCATGTGGTCAAAGATCCTGCTCCCATGTGGACACAAGATGGCCACCACAAGATGGCCAGCAGGGGAGGGCAGTTAGGAGTGACCAGGCCTGCAAGGGAGGGCAGTTGGGGGGACCAGGCCTGCAGGGAGGGCAGTTAGGGGCAAACAGGCTGGCAGGGGAGCAGTCAGGCATCAATCAGGCAGGCAGGGGAGTGGTTAGGGGTGATCAGGCTGGCAGGCAGAAGCAGTTAGGGGCAATCAGGAAGGCACACAGGCGAGCAGTTGGGAGCCAGCAGTCCTGGATTGTGAGAGGGATGTCTGACCGCCCTCAAGGGGTCCCTGATTGGAGAGGGAGCAGACTGGGCTGAAGGATACAGCCCCCCCACACACACCCGGTGCACAAATTCTGTGCACCAGGCCTCTCGTATTTTCATAAATATCTCTAGTATTTTCATAAATATTGCTAGTATTTTCATAAATGCCATCTCAACACAGCGCCATGTTCGCAGAGGATGGAGCACATCATTGACGGGGGAACCGCTCCCTGGTCTGTTAAAGTAAAATAAAGCAGCTCTTCCTGGAAAGCCTCAGAGGACTGCCACCTACGGCTTCTCTGGCCCTCTGACCCCTCCTCTGGCTTCTGTGTGGTGCTCAGCGTGGCCGGCTCCCCACCCCGCACCTGCTCTGCCGCCCCTGCCTCCCCCGGTCCCTCTCCCTCCTCCTCACAGAGTCCTCTCTTTCCTTTGGTCCCGAGCTGCCCTTCCCACCGCGCTCCCCTCGAAAGAAGAAAACGCCTCCACTCCAGGCCCCGGAGCGGCCCGTTCTGCGGCTTAGCCTTCTCCAGGGACGTCTCTCCCGAAAAGCCATTCCGGCGCCTCCCTCCGGCTCTCAGCCCCGCAGGCCCGCCTGCTCCCGATGAGGGGCCTTGTCTCTGACTCCCTCTACCCCTTTCCTGCTGGACTGGCTCACTCCTTCACGCAAAGAGCTGTTGTTTCACCCTCTGGCTTTACTGTTACATAAGACAGCAATGTTCCTGTGAGTCATTTAAATCCCACTTCCTCTCAGCACACACAGCTTCCTCGCTGAATTCACATGGATGTGCACATACCTCTGCATTCCAAAATTATTAACAAAATACATCTTTCCTTCTGGTTAAGTAGCTGAACAGGCTAACGAACCTTCTCAAGTACTCAGATTCCCAGACTTTCATGGCCAAGCGAAGGAGGAAGACGGATGTCTTTCTAGAATCGCAATGACAGTGCTGGGATGGGCCTCTGCACGCGGTGGGTGTGCTGCACAGACAGTGGAATCAAGGCCCCGAGAAGGTAAAACTTGCCCCGAGGTCACACAGCAAGTGGAAGAAGCCCTGTCCTCAGCCACAGTTTATTTCTAATAAAAACATACGGGCTTTGAAATCGGTAAAGCACTATCTAAAGAGAAGGGATTTACTGACATAGTTATTAATAAAATAAATAATAATAATAATAATAAGTCAGGATGGCTCAGTGGTTGTGTGTTGACCTATGAACCAGGAGGTCAGAGTTTGATTCCCGGTCAGGGCCCAGGCCCAGGTTGGCTCAGACCCTGGTGTGCGGTGTGCAGGAAGAAGCCAATCCATGATTCTCTCTCATCACTGATGTTTCTCTCTCTCTCTCCCTCTCTCACCCTTCCTCTCTGAATTCAATAAAAAAATGCATTTTTTTTTTTTTAAAGAATACAATACCACTTACAGGCCCTGCAAGGAGGTTGTGCTGCTGAGTCTGGGGTTAAACTATGACTCGAGAGCTTAAGAGGAGGGCAAGCAGACGCTGACGTGGGAGAGGAAGTTGCAGGTCAGGTCATGGTCACCGTCACCACTGCGAGGTGGGGAGGCACAAGGCCGGGCTTCTCAGCTTTCAGGAACCACCCCGTCTTGTTTAACTGGCAGCTTCTGGTCAGCTGGTGGGCGGGGCCTGAGCCTCTGCCTGTCTCCTGGGTTCCCCGGGCGTGCCGATGCGGCTCTTTCCCGCACCTCGGACCTCGCTTTGAGTCACAAGGATTTAGGGGTTACGTTTCAGAAGCAAAACGCCCAGGGAGAGGCGGGGGCCCAGGGCCACGGCCAGGGGCTGTCACCGAGCAGCCCGGTGCAGGCACAGGTGGATGCGCACCTGCCTCCTCCGAGCCTCGTGCGCAGGTCTGGGAATGGAAGGAAGGGCCGGTCCAGGACCTGGAATGCCCTGATTGCTGGAAAGTCGGGGGACTCGGAGCACCTGCAGGCAGGACGCCCTTTCAGCAGCGGGGGGGTGAGGGGAGGGTGTCTACATGCGGGCAGCTGCCTCAGCGCCCCCAGCGGGCAGGGGCTTTGATCTGCACGCACATGCTCCAGACCACCTGCGGCATATCCCGAACCACCTGGTCCCCATCTCTCCACCTGGTCACGCCCTTTGATCTTCCGCTTCCCGGCTCCCTGGAGGCTGACCTTTTCCTCACCCTGTTATTTCCTCACACCTCCCCCCCTCCATGGCCCGGGCACAGAACTGCAGAACTGGGTATAATTACAGCGCAGTTCCCTTCTTCCTAAATGAAGCGTGTCCACGCTGTCGCCAGCCATCATTTTGCTGATTGAACACACACTTGTTAAAGAATGTGACGCTGGTGCTGAGAGAGAGGGGGGGGGGAAGAGGTTTAAAGAAAGAGAGAGATTTCTCGTATCTGAAATGAAATACAGTGGTACCTCGAGATACGAGTGCCCTAACATACGAGATTTTTGAGATACGAGCCATCGAGTGAGCGATTTTTGCTTTGAAACACGAGCAACATTTGAGATAGGAGTCATCGTGCACACGACCCACCAGTTTACCACAACTCAAGCGTCTCATAGTTTCCCACGCCTCAAGGTTACGGAACGAATTAAACTCGTATCTCGAGGTACCACTGTACCGTATTTTCCAGCTAATAAGACGACTGGGTGTATAAGACAACCCCCGACTTTTGAGAAGATTTCCCTGGGTTAGAAAGTCGTCTTAGACGCCGGGAAATACGGTAAGACCACTGCTTTTAGGGAGCAGTTCACCGATGTGAAAAGACTCCCACCTTTTCCCTGTTAGGACAGACCCCAGTGGCTTCAGGATGGGAAGAACGGGAGCCACTGAGACACTTCCGTGGACTTAGGAACTTAGACTCCTACGCTCGGAGCGGCGTGAGCTCGACAGTGTGACCTCATCGAGTTAGAGAGCCCCCTTTTCTAAGTCTCTTCCCTGGGAGAAGGGGCGACGTACCACCTGCCACCCCCGGATGGTGAAGAGGACGCTGCAGCGGCATCACGAGAAGGGAGGCGCTGTGGGTGGTTGTCTACGACAGCGGTCGGCAAACTCATGAGTCCACGGAGCCAAACATCAACAGCACCACGATGGATATTTCTTTGGAGAGCCCCATTTTTTTAACTCAAACTTCTCCTAATGCCACTTCTTCAAAACAGACTCGTCCAGGCCGTGGTGTTTTGTGGAAGAGCCTCACTTCAGGGGCCAAAGAGCTGCCTGTGGCTCGAGAGCCGCGGTTTGCCGACCATGGGTCTATGGCATTCTAATTCTCCACGCTGACCAGCACAGGCCCCGTCCCAACCGCACACACAAGCACATACTTGTTCAGATCAGAAGCCGGCTCGGGTCCCCACACCAGGGACGCCCCCACCCATTTGCATTTTCCTGGAGGAAGGAGTCACATCGGCCCCCATGATCCTTCCGGGTGGAAACCGCCATCCCTCCCTCCAAACCTTTGGCAACACAAAGCCTCAGCTCCATCCCTGCCTCAGAAGCGAACCCTTCAAGACCGCGTGGCACCTCCCCGGACACCATCATCTGGATGGTGACATCTGGTTCCCAGCTCTCCCGGCTGGGACTTGCTTTTAAAGGGACAGAGTGAGGCCTTCTGACTTTCGGAGCCACTACCCTGCATTTGTGGGGGAGGATCGCGGTCCCCTCTTCCCTGGCACCCGTGCACACCCCACAATGCTAGCAATGTCCCACAGATAGGGATCTACTGTTCTTTTAGTCCTGGAATGCCAGTTTCTCCGCAAGCCGGGGTCTCTTCCAGGAGGTGTTTGGAGCTTGATGCTGGGGATGATCCTGACATCACTGGAGAGACCCCTACATCTTCAGGTGGCACCAAGAGGCACGCCGGGTGGTCTGTAGCTTCCCGGTACCTCTTCCTTCTCTGCCCACGGGGGCCCGGGATTTGAGACCCAGGCCCCCCAGCCTCGGTGGATGTGATGGGAGAGGCAGCGGGTGGGACAGGGGAGTTGAGGGCTGGGGGATGGAGACAGACTGTAACTCAGGAAGTGCCACCTGCCCCTCAGGGCCTGGCTCCCCAAGGCAACCAGATGGTGGGCAGGGCCGTGCTGTGGCTCAGGACACGGGCCTGCGTGAACCCCCAGCCCGGGCCCGGTGACCTGGGGGGTCGCCTCTCCTCCCGAGCACCGGCTTTCTCCTCCGCGCAGTGAAGCATTTACGGGGACTCAGCCCCAGCGGGCGGAGGTGGTGAGTGTGGGATGAGGTCGTCCCGGGAAGAGCTGGCGTGATGCCCGGCTGCCCGGCACAGGAGCAGCACGAGATGAGAACCGGCTACTAATCTGACTCTCCCTGTCCACCGTGGACCACAAGCCACCGCTTTCCAGGACAGGCACAGGGGTGCTTCATCTTAAGGGGCGCAGGTAAATCCTGGAGCGGGAATGTCCCACAGCTAAGGAAACAGTGTCTCAGTAAGTCTAGGAGAGTGGTTCTCAACCTGTGGGTCGCGACCCCTTTGGGGGTTGAACGACCCTTTCACAGGGGTCGCCTAAGATCAGCGGAAAACACCTATTTCCCATGGTCTTAGGAACCAACACACCGCTCCTCGGTGTAGCCATATAGTTTACTGTTGTCATAGGAAGACTGTTGCCCATGCTATACCACGATTCAAGACAAAAATTTCATTTATTTGTCATGAGAAATAAATATTTCACAATATGTAATTACATATTGTTTTTGTGACTAATCCTATGCTTTAATGATGTTCAATTTGTAACAATGCAAATACATCCTGCCTATCACATATTTACATTATGCTCATAACAGTAGCAAAATGACAGTGATGAAGTAGCAACGGAAATAATTTTATGGTTGGGGGTCACCCCCACATGAGCAGCTGTCTTAAAGGGTCGCAGCCTTAGGAAGGTTGAGAACCACTGGTCTAGGAAGAACGGGGTGCAGAGCAGCGGGGAGGAGGAAGGGAAGGCGGCGGACTCCGAACAGCGCTGGGCCTGCCTCGCGGAGGGATGCAAATAAGAACTGGGAGAAACGGTCAGAAAAATGTCACCTTCCGAAAAGAAAACCGGCAAAGTCAAATAAACTACCGAGGCTGCCGGCTGCCTTTTTCACCTTTTTTTTTTTTTTTTTTAGCACATTCAGAAGTGTGGACATCGAGTCTGCAGTACACGCAGGGCTCACAAAGTGTGGGAAGACTTAACCACAGATCAACCACAGGCAGCAGAATAGTCACAAGGCAAAAAGCAAGAAACCATACAAATTTAAAGTAACTTTATGGTGAATGTTACCAGTAGGAATAACTAACAACAACAAAAAGAAACCAATAATGGCTTAAAAAATGTACATGGTGAAAAACTAAACCACAGGAAAATTTGACTTGGTGGATATAATCCTATCTAATAAAGAGGGAATATGCTAATTGACCATCACAAAGATGGCTGCACCCATAGCTGAGGCCAAGTTCCCATAAGGAGTCTTAAGGAGCAATCAGCAGGGATCTGAGGCTACGCCCTCCCCCAACCCCAAGGGGCTGGACAGGGGACCTCAGACCACACCTCTCCCCCCGCCTCCCTTCCTGGTGCTGGGCCAGGGGACCTGAGGCTGCACCCCCCTGCCTGGCAGGGCTTAACGAGGGTGGGACTGGCTGGTCTGGATCTAGCCCAATGGAAGGGGGCAGCTCTGGTCTGAGTCTCACGCGATTTTGAGGTGCCTGTGGGGGGGCAGGGACTTGACTCTGGGTCCCATGGTGAGCCCCAGACTCTGACAGGAGGAAGGTTTTCATATACATTTTACTGATTTTCTTTCATCTCTGACACTTCCATTATAGAGAAAGGGCAAGACACAATATAAATTACTTTCTCTAATTAATCTCCTTTTCATGTGCATGAATTTTGTGCACCGGGCCACTAGTAATTCTGTAAGAAAATTCATGTTGCAATGTTCGTGACATAAAAACCAGTTGTAAATTTTATGTAGAGAAAGAAATTACTCCGATAAAAATAATTTCAGTAAAATAAAAATGTACTGGGAAAAATTGCAATAGAGATAATTGACTGTGGTCTTAAGTGGGCATCACAATGTTCTCAGGAAGTATTTTCTTCAACAGAAACCCGTCAGAGCTGTAATTATAATGTTTCCGCTGTGAAACGGCAATTATAGTGTTTGCAGGGTGAAACCCAGAGTAAGAGTCTTTGGGGGGGAAGGTGAGCAGGTGGCATGGATGATGACCCCATCCTGTCCCCTCGGAGCTCCGCCGGGACCCCGAGCCACCCCGCCACCTTCCTAGCCCTCTCCTCTAGGGAGGCTGCACTGAGGCTAATGTAGGCATCAGTGCGAGACCAACTGCCGTCTCAGAAACAGCGATGGGCACTGTGTGCCGCAAGAACGCGTTTGGTGTGAGAGCCTGACCAAAAGAGCGTGTGTGTGTGGGGGAAGATGAGGGAGGGAGACCCAACAGGAGGAAAAGAGAAGGAGGAGGGGGAAAGGAGAGAGGGGGAAGAGGGGTGAGGATGGAGAAGGAAGGGGTAAAGGGGAAAAGTAAGAGGGAGGGCTGGAGGAAGAGGGGGACAGAGAGAGAGGGAGGGCACGAGATGGAGAGAGACAGAGACAGAGAAGAACCACACACACACACACACACACACACACACACACACACGCGCCCTCGCAGTGAGTCTGCAGCGTGCTTTCTGGCTGGGGAGCAGAGCGCCCAGTGAACAGGCCCGCCCGCCCCAAGCAGGACCATTCTCTGGTGTCAGGAGAGTTTCCTCAGTGACCAGCCTTGTTCTGGGAGTCCCTCCCCAGACCAGGCCCATTTCAGCCCGTGGGTGACTGCCGGGCTTTAGTTCTAAAGTTTGGGGTGTCGAGGGGCCGGGAGAGACGGTGCCGGTGCACGTGGACGTGAGCAGAGGGAGGCCCATCCCCAATGAAAATGAAACGCTCCGATCCCACCCCGGCCGCTGAGCGCCCGCCTGTCCACGTGAACGAAAGAAACGGAGCTTCCAGACTCCTCTCCAAGCTGGACTCCAGGGACCAGCCAGAGCCCCCCCTGGGCCCGTGGCCTTCTCTGCTGCCCGTTTGACGGCCGTGTCCGTTACCAGGACCGCTCTTCCCGAAGAAAGCTGTGCAAGGCGTTTCCAGAGGCCTGTCAAGGCAGACACAGCCTCCTCCTCGCCGGAAGCTGAAGATGGAGGGGTCAGATGCTCGGCAAACCTTTAACCAGATGCCCAGAGGGCCGGCCTCTGGCCATGGTGGGCTGTGATGGGCTTCTGTGCATAGAGGTATACTACAAACAATTAGAATGAATAACCCGCATAATAAAAAGTTCCCACACCTCATTTTTCCTGCTTTCAGTTAGCACTAAATAAATGTGCTCGGATTTCACGGAAACATGATGTTACTTTCCACCTTCGAGAAACAACTCCTCTTCTTCCTACTCCCCTCTCCCTCCCTCTCCCCCTCCCCCCCTCCTCCTCCTCCTCCTCGTGAAATATCAAACCCCCACCATCAGCTCCCCTACTGTGCTCCTCCCGGGGGCGGGGGCAACGAGGGATGGAGGCGGAAGTCAGAGAAGGACTCAGCTGTGCCTGGAGAGGGTAGACCAGAGCAGAGCCATCTACTGAGGCCCAGGCCTGAATCCCATTTCCCTGTGGCCCTGGGATCTCTCAGCCAAGGGAGGCCGGGCACGGATGCCCAGGCACGGGGGGCAGGGAGGGGGGAAGAGCAGGGAGAGGGCGTCTGCCCACGGTTTCCCATGCGTCACCTGGAACCTTCTTAGGCCCTCACTGCCCTCTGCCCCTCCTGTCCAGTGATCACCACGTCCCCCAAAGCTACAAGTTCACAAGTGCCCACTTCAAGAAAGAGCTCCCATCTAACAGCAAAAGAAAGACTTTAAAAGTCTGTTGTGTGAAGGACTGGGATTTGTCTTAATAGCTTTCAAGCGGAGGGCGGTAAACTTTCCATCACAGGATTTCATTATCTCAGGAAGACGAAAGCTGTTCATCTCAATACACAGATCGCAAATACGCGTCTGTGTTCTCTCTTTACTGAGAGAGAGATTATGGTCCCAGGAGCTTCGGATTTCTTGATCATTTCGTCTCAGCTTCCAGTCTCTACGCCGGGGCCAGGGTTCGGCTACGCCAGCGGTTCTCAACCTTCCTAATGCCGGGACCCTTTAACACAGCTCCTCATGTGGTGGTGACCCCCAACCATAAAACTATTTTCCTTGCTACTTCATCACAGTCATTTTGCTACTGTTGTGAATCGTAATGTAAATATGTGTTTTCCGATGGTCTTAGACGACCCCTGTGATAGGGTCGATGGACCCCCAAAGGGGTCGCGACCCACAGGTTGAGAACCGCTGGGCTCTGCTGATTACAAAGGAGGATGGAGCACAGGCTCCAGCCGCAGACCTTCAGGACTGCGGACACCGGGGTTCTCGGGACAGCAGGAAACGGGGCTCAGGGGCGCTGCTGGCCGGGGGGCACCTCCAGCCGTCCTGCCTTACCTCTGACCACCTTCCAGCCCACCTCCTCAGTGCACAAAGGCTCCGGGGACTCCGCCTCGTCCCCGCCAGCACCCCGGCCCTCTGGCAGGGCGCCCGCGCTGAGCACGGGAGGGGGAACGAGGGGAAAAGCAGGCCTCCCGCCCCGTTACCTATTTGCCTCTCCAGGTCGGCGGCCTCATCGGGCGTGGCCCGCGGCAGCACTCCGGGGTCGCTGAAGCTGGTGCGGAGCAGGGTCCCCATCACGAAGAAGAACAGGATGCCGCCAACCACGGGGATGGCCGGGGTGATTTTCACGGCGAGGTACGGGCAGCTGCCGGCGGGTGGGAAGGCGAGAGGGAGGGGAAGGAAGGAGAGAAAACGTCAGTCACCATCAGCATGCAGCCTGGGTTTTCCAAGAAGCTACAGGTTTCTCTGGAGAAGCGGAATGGATGCCCATTAACAGTTCATCCAGGCTGAGGATTTACGTCTGGGGAGGCCCACCCTTCCTTCCCTCCCCCGCCACAGCCAGCCTGGCCCCGGCTCCCGGGGCGCCACCAGCGAAGACGCTGGCGGGAGAAGGGGACAGCCCTGCCGTCCGATCCACGCCGGATGCACAGACACGGCCCCCGGACCTGCGATCTGCCTCCCGCCCCTGCAGACACCAGACTGAGCTGGCCTTTCCTCGCTGGGTCACACAACCTGGGGCACAACATGCTGAGAAATGCAGATTCACCCTCCAAAGGCAAAAAAAAAAAATTTTTAAGCAATATTTTGGAGTTTATCTATTTAAACCTTACTCAGAGCCCCCACTGGACCCAAGTGTACTGCCCTTTTGGCACCACTGCCCTCCTTCTCCCCAGAGCCCACCCTTCTACCTCTCTCTTTTTCTTTTCAAAAAATATTTTCTTATTGATTGCAGAGAGGAAGGGAGAGGGAGAGATAGAAACATCCATGATGAGAGAGAATCACTGATCGGCTGCCTCATGCACACCCCTATTGGGGATGGAGCCCACAACCGACTTTCACTGCGACACGGAGAGAGGAAGTGACCTCAGCCAGGCCCTCCATATCAGCAAGTGCCTGTGTCTCGGACTGGCTCCTCTGTCTCTCAAGCTCACTGGGCCCCGGGACTCTCTTCCAACAGGTGCAGCGGCCCTGCCCGCCCAGGCGGCTTCCGTGGCCGCGTTGACAAGATCCCCAGAGTTGACATGTAAAGGAACACGGTCCCAGCATTAACTCGAACCTCTAACCCAGTGGTTCTCAACCTTCCTAAGGCCGCGACCCTTTAAGACAGCTCCTCATGGGGTGGTGACCCCCATCCATAAAATTATCTCCGTTGCCACTTCATCACTGTCATTTTGCTACTGTTATGAACTGTAGTGTAAATATCTGATAGGCAGGATGTATTTT
>PVJN01045070.1:0-17056 GCA_004026805.1 Lasiurus borealis
TTTTTCATTGGTCACAGCAGGACTGTGTCCAGGTGAAAAGCCCTCAGGATAAGCAGCGCCCCCCCGCCCCTTCTGCAGGTGACGATCATCGGGTACACGTTTGGGATCCCCGACGTCATCATGGGCATCACGTTCCTGGCGGCGGGCACCAGCGTTCCAGACTGCATGGCCAGCTTAATCGTGGCGAGACAAGGTACCCATTGCGGTGTCTCGGCCCCCGAGCCCTCGGCATCATCCCGCCGCCCCTCACCCCGCCCCGTCACAGCTCACAGCTCAGCTAGCCTGGAGGGAGCGGTGACGTCTGGAGAGCACGTGTCGGGCTCCCCCCGTGGGCAGAATGCTCCCGGGCCGAGCTCCAGGCCTCGGGAAGCAGTTGCGTGCGTGCAGTTGTACAAAATGAACTCGTTCTGAGATAGCACAGGGCTGAAGCCCAGACTTCGTTTTTGTGTTTTGTTTTTTTAATATATTTTAAAATATATATATTTTATTGATCTCTTAAAGGAAGGGAGAGGGATAGAGAGCTAGAAACATTGATGAGAGAGAGACATCGATCAGCTGCCTCTGCACACCCCCCACTGGAGATGCACTCACAACCAAGGTACATGCCCTTGACTGGAATCGAACCTGGGACCCTTCAGTCCACAGGCCGACGCTCTATCCACTGAGCCACGCCCGCTTCAGCTTTTTTATATTTTTTAATTGATTTCAGCAAGAGGAAGGGAAAGGGAGAGAGAGAAACATCAGTGATGAGGGAGAGAATCATTGATCGGCTGCCTGCCTCCTGCACGCCCCCTCCTGGGGGTCGAGCCCACAGTCTGAGTATGTGCCCTGACTGGGAATCAAACCGTGACTTCCTGGTTCATAGGTCGATGCTCAACCATTGAGCTACACCAGCCAGGCTGAAACCCAGACTGCTTCTAGCTAACGAGGTAGTTACGAGGAATGTTCTGGTCCCAGGAAGGTTCGAGGGGAGAAGGGGTGTCCTGTACCTCCAGCTGTTTTCCTCTGCTTCCTCGAAGTTCTAGAACTTTTCAGTGTTTGGCTCATTACGTCATTTCTCTGGGGGCTTACCCAGCGGCGTGGGGTGAGCCAGGAGGGCGGGGCCTGCGTGCTCTGTGCGGGCAGGACCCAACCGCCAGCCTTTGCTTCCCGCTGCGCCCAGCGCGGACTCCCACAGGCCTCCCTCCAGGGGTGACAGTTTGAAAGCCTGGGGGTCAGGGGGTGACTATGGAGCGAAATCTCAGCGCAGACCGGGGAGGGGAGGCGCCCAGCAGGGACGCTGGCCCTGGAGAGCGGGAAAGTGGGTCACGCGTGGCTCACGTTTGGAGGCGAGCGCGGCCAGAGATCCGCCCAGGGCAGCCTCGTCCTCTCCTCCCCGCCTCCTGACCCCTCCCAGCTGGCCAGCGGCTGCCCGCCTCCTCGCTGGAGGCTGCGGGGGAGCGTCTGTGCCAGGCCTCCCTCTGTCCTCGCCGTGTAGACGCCCATCTTCGGGTCCCTGCGCTGTGTCCACGTTTCCCCTTTTTCCAAGGAAACCAGTCATGTCGGATAGGGTGACCTCCCTTTGGTTATCTCTGCAAGGGCCCTGTCTCCCAACCAGGTCACATTCTGAGGCCCCAGGGGTTAGGACTCCAACAAATGAGCCTTGGGGCTCAGCATTCAGCCCATCCCAGGCCCCCGCGGACTTCCTGGCGGAGCGGGTCTTGGGTCTCGGAAGGAGGGTCCAGAAACGGGGGGTCTGGAAGAAGGCGTTCCTGCTGAGGGCCGGCACCGATGGAGCAGTTGAGGGGAGAACAGGGGTTCCCGTGACGCGCTCCGGGTGAATGACACGTGGCCATTGCCCCCCCTCCCCCAGGCCTGGGCGACATGGCGGTCTCCAACACCATAGGGAGCAACGTGTTCGACATCCTCGTGGGCCTGGGCATCCCGTGGGGCCTGCAGACCATGGTTATCAGTTACGGATCCACAGTAAGTTCCCCTGCCTTCCTGGCCAGCGAGCCAGACGCCAGGCGCATGCGTGTCTCGGGAACGAGGGTGCTGTGGGCCTTTCCCAGCAGGGGGCGCTGGGAGCCGCACTCCCCCCTTCTCCTTGGCACCCAGCGCCCACTTTCCACGAAGGCTTCCAGAGCGGCCTGAGCGGTGGGTGCCTGCAGGGGAAGCCCCGTGCGCCCAGCCTCATGGGTGCTTGTGCCCCGTATCTCAGACCGGTCCCCTCCTGGTCCTTTCCGCAGACTAGCGGAGTCCAGACTCGAGTCCACAGTCAGCCGATGCTCCACAGCCCCCCACTCACCTGGAACAGGCTTTCCGGGGATACGCTGGGCTGGCAGATGGAGGGGCCCTGAGCGGCCCCGAGAGTCAGGCCTGTGTCTGTCTGTCTCTGCAGGTGAAGATCAACAGCCGGGGCCTGGTCTACTCCGTGGTGTTGTTGCTGGGGTCCGTGGCGCTCACCGTGAGTTTTTACATCCCCCCCCCAAAAAAAAGCCGCATGCTTCATCACATCGCATCTATCTGGTCACTTACGTGTCTCTGATTATGTGTCTCTGAAAGCCCTCTCTCTTCCTCCTGGCAGTGAGGGGCAAAGCTGGGAAAACAGAAATTCAGATACCGCAGACACAATCTGTGCCGGTCGCGTTGGAAAGGGCCCTGGTTGGTGTTGCTCAGTGGTTAGAGGTTGGCCCATGCACGGGTTGTGATCCCTGGTCAAAGGCACGTATCTGGGTTGCAGCTTCCATACCTGGCCCCACTCAGGGGGGCTGGTGCAGGAGGCAACCCATTGATGTGTCTCTCTCACATCAACGTTTCTCTCACTCTCCCTCCTTTGCTCTCTTCCACTCTCTAAAAAGTCAAAAGAAAAAAAATACTCTCAGATGAGCATGACAAAACAAAAATAAGAAGAGCGTTGGCACTCACCACTGCACTCTTTCCTGGACAACTAAGAAATCACCAGAGGAAAAGAATTTGGTCTCCTCTCTCTAGGAGAGAGGGCCCCCTCTCCCCCAGCTCATCGGAGCTGGCAGATAGGGGCATGCGGCCAGGCCTGGGGACTGGCACACGGTAAAACTCAGGTGTCAGTACTTCATGTGCCCGGGACGGTGCCCAACTCTTAACTTCTGCCGATTCGTCAGTCCTTACAAACACCGGATGATACCAGTCCCCTTTCACAGAGGAAAGCAAGGCTCAGGGGTTAGTGACTCGCCCAAGGTCACGCGGTTAGGAAGTGGCAAAGCTGGGTTGGAATCAGGCGTGGCCCGTCCCTGTAGGGCCCGTGACATTGCTCTGATGCGGTGACCGTGGTCCCACCGTGAGGAGCCTCCGTTCAGGGGTGAGAGCGAAGATAGTAAAGGGAGGTGCGGAGAGTCTGGGGAGAATTCAGAATGAGGGTGTGTTCCAAACTGTCCCTCAAACACACACACACACACATACACGCACACACACACGTGCATGCGCACACACGCGCGAAGGAGAAGGCGGTCCATGCCGACGTTTGCCAGGCTGTGAGCCATCAGGAGCCTTGGGAGAGGGCTGGAGAAGGCTGAGGCCACCACCTTCTGAGGCAAAGGCAGCGCCTGGCGGGAGACCCAGCGGATGCTCGAGAAGGTCTGGGAAGGAGAGGGCCTGTTCCCTGAGGGCAGCTGGCGTGTGTCCCCCAAGGCTGGGCCGGGGTCTCGCCCGGCGTGGACAAGCCTGAAGCCTGCAGGGCTTGTGCTGACCACAGCCCGGCTCTGCCCCGGCCTCACGCCTCTGCTCTGGAGGAAGTTACGGGCTCCTGGTTTGGGTGTCGTCTCCAAGGCCTTTTTTTGTGTGTATCTCTCTGCCCCGGCCCGACCCTCGCCCCCTCTCCCGCCAGGTCCTGGGCATCCATCTCAATAGGTGGAGACTGGACTGGAAGCTGGGCGTGTACGTGCTGGTCCTCTACGCCATCTTCCTGTGCTTCTCCATCATGATCGAGTTCAACGTCTTCACCTTCGTCAACCTGCCCATGTGCCGAGAAGACGACTAACGCCGAGCTCTGCCCGCTGGGAGCCGTCCGGACACCGGCCTAGCGTCCTCCCCCCGCTCCCTCCCTCCTGAGTCCCCCCAACCCCCCGCAATGGCAGCCCCCGGCTGCCTTTTCTTACACTGGAAGGAAGAGCCATCACGGTCTCCGGCCCCGGGCCAGGCTGCCGGGCATCCTCCGCCTCCTTCTCTTCCTCCTCCTCCTCCTCCTCGGAGTTAGTTCTGCCCCCAAAAGGCGAGACGCAGGGGCCGCTGTTTGAGCATCTTTGCGGTCACAGGGATGTGGCGTGTGTCCCGTCTCTCTCGGACACTTCGGTCAGAGGGACTTCTGGGTGCCCTCGGTCTTTCTGTTTCTGGCATCCTGCTGCAGGAGGCGGTCGGTGGCGGTGAAGTCTCCCTGGGGGCACGTGCAAAATGGGAGTGTCGTCCTCAAGCGTCTCCTCTGGGGGGCGCTGCTTAGGCAACTTTTGCTGCAAAGAGACGAAGAGCTGACTTCTGCTGGAGCCGGGGCCTCCCCCTGCCAGGGGTGTGGGACACCCCACCCCTTTTTCTAGACCAACTGGAAGAATGGAAACAGTTTTTCAGGTTTGGTTATTGTTGTTTTTACAGCAGACGCAAGGAAAAAAAAAAAGAACGCAATATTCTTCTCCTTGTATTGATGCATTCGGAGAATGGGCAGTGGTACATTAAAAATGCAATGTCCTGCAGGTCGCCATACTTGAAAAATGTCATTCTGTACAAAACGGGGACCCTCCAGGGAACGCTCACGGAGGACGGGTCCTGTGCGTGTGGTGTCGCGTGGACGCGGACACGCTTGGCTTGGAGCTTGGGAAGGAGGGAGACTCACCTTGACACGGCGGGAGTGGATGCAGAGGCGGTGGAACTGGGGTTCAGAGCCATACATTCCAGACCTGCCGTGTGAGGCGAGGCACGGTCACCATGGGTTTACCGTTTCTTTGTGACCATGAATGCCCGACTCTCCAAACCATCCCGTTGAAAGACCCGGTTGTTTATCTGCCCAGCAAAGCTCATGGCCCCCCTGAGCTGGAGGGAGTGTGCCGGTGCTCGGTTCACGCCAGAAGAGAGAGAGAGAGAGAGAGATCCCAGAACCGGGACTTGGAAGGTTCAGAGCTAAGTTTCTTGAACCTTACGGCTTTCTACACGCGAAAGGCCCAGGGTGGGAGGCCGATGCAAAGATAGAAAATTATTTTCATTGCCGATCGCTTCCGAGCTCTCGCATACATATTAAAAAGGTTTATGAACACAAACCACTTGCGGTTTCTGAAAAGAAAGCACGGTTCATTCTGCACGTGGAGAGGTATTCTGACTTATTTTTGTGACGTTCCTGTCGCGGACATCTATCCGATTCGAGGCACTTTGACCGCGAAGCTATTTTGCACGGGAGACGGGGAGGCAATCACCCGAGCTGGTGAGAGGAAGGAGGGTTTTGGGTGATGATTCCCGTTGGTGGTGGGGTGAAATCCAGCGGCTGATTCCTTCCGGAGACACAGCAGTGGTGACCGGCGGTGGGGCTTGGGGCGGTGCCCTTTAAGGCCTCTGAAATTTCAGCGGAAGGAAGTGGTCGAGCAGGTGTCCTTTAAGTGAGCGTGAGCCTCCGCTGGGCCTGAACTCCGCCTCCAGGCTTCCCTCCCGGATTTACAGCGGTGTTAGCAGCTAGACCACATGAGGGCTGCTCTTTGCTGCTCTCTCTAGATACGGGGCTCCGTGGTCGTCAAGTTGAGGCCTGAGGTAATTTTCCTAAGAGATCCGCTAAGCGGGAGGCCAGGGAGCCATAGGTCATCGTTATTAACTGAAGATGCAAGGGGTAGCAGGGCCCCGGGCATCCTCAGTCCTCTTAGCAGTAGCTGGCCTGGTCCCTCGGTCTCCACAGACTCATTGGGTTTCAAAGCGCATCCGTCTCTATCTTTATTCTCAACCCCCTTCCCTTCCTCTCCCTGTAACATAAGTAGGGATTATTCTCCCTTTTAACAGAAAAGTTAGTCTTGGAGAAGGGACTCTAGGCCACTGGTCCGTAAGTAGCAGAGCAGGGGCTGAACTCCAGATTGTCACCCCCTGTGGCTCAGCCAGTCCGGTGGGGTGGCCATCCTTGGGGGGTGGGGGGGTGGGGTCAGACTGTGCAGGTGTGAGTATGTTTTTGCCCTGACGGTTGGTTTTTATCATCTGAGTTAAAGCTCCATCAGATATTTACTTGATTCCGGGGTGCCCCAGCTCATACTCTCATATCCATCCGTATCCAGGGTCCCTACGTTTTTCCTGATAAACGGAAATAGTTTCAGCTGCAAAGCGCAGGCCGCATGGCCCCAGAATGGCATCCCCGCTGTGTCACTGGTCCGAACGCGTGTATCGTTTTCAGAAAACACATCCTGAGTACCGGCCTTTTCCCCGGCAGAGTCCTCCCGAGATGATGAAGTGCACTGCAGTGGGAGACTTAAAAATAGCGTGTTCAATATGCAGAGCACTCCCGGTTAATTCTCTTTTGGCTTCCATGTGCCAATGTCACCCCTTTAAAGGGTTGGTGCATGTATTGTGCTTAGGAAACATACACCCTGTAGGTGAAAATGTCTCTTTTAAAAAATACTTGTCCATCACACGTTGGAAGAACTGCTTGACAAATTAGGCCTTTGTTTTAAAATTAGGCTTTTACCACCATGCAGGAGAACTCCCCTTTTCTCCCCCAGGCTAATTAGCACGGGGTAATTACTCTGCTACAAAAACAGGCAATTAAAAAAATCAATTTAGCTCCTGTAACTGGGGGGCAGAAAGGGAAACGAACAACTGCCCTCAGAGAGGAAGTGTCTGTAGCAGCAGGAGAGGCGTTGCTTCTGATGTCTGCTCTGGAATTCGCCCTCACCAGCCCGCGCGTGGTCTGAGCGGAAGGTGTGTGGTGTCTGGAGAAGCTGGCCCTGGAGCAGCGGCTCTCAACCTTCCTAAGGCCGCGACCCTTGCATGCAGTTCCTCATGGGGTGGTGACCCCCAACCATGAAACGTTGCTACTGTGATGCATCGTGACGTAAATATCTGCATTTTCCGAGGATGTTAGGCGACCCCTGTGAAAGGGTCGTTTGTCCCCCAAAGGGGTCACGACCCACAGGTTGAGAACCACTGCCCTGGGAGAAAGGTCGGGGGTCAGCTGCAGTGAGAGATGAATGCGTGAGGGCATTCTGGGAAGGGGAGTGGTGTCAGACTCCTCCCACCCTTCCCATAAGCCACCGTCGGCTGGCCTCTGTGTTTCCTGTCCGTCCATCCGTTCATCCCTTCGTCCGTCCGTCCATGAGCACCGGCCTTGCTGCCCTGGTGAGTTTCCATCTGCTCCTGCCGCCACCTGTTAGGGCGGTTTCTCGCTCTGCCTGGCAACCCCTGCCTTTACAGACCTGAGCAGCCGATTGGGCACCAGCCCTCCGAGGTAACCCAGGCCTGGGGTGCACGTCCCTCTAAGGCAGCGACCCCGGCCAGAGACCCCTCCTCCTGGGCTGCCAGGCTCCAGGGCCTCTTCCCCTGGAGGAGGATGTGAAAGCCTTTTAGCATCCGCAGAAGCCCAGCACTCGGGGACACCGGAGTCACCCCCACGCTGGGACCAGGGGGGTGTGGGTCCTTCTGTCCTCCGGGTCTTCTCCCCCCTGCGTCCTAGGGCCCCTCCCTGTCCTGAGGGTGGGGTGCACACAGGTGGACTCAGTGAGATGGACTGAGTTCCCTCCCTCCTTCCCCGAGTATGAAATGGACTGGTGGGTTACGGTGCTGGGCAGTGCGGGGTCTGCTGTCACATTTGGGGACTTCCCCTGGGAGTCAGGAGGTGCCTAGCCGAGCCCTGGCGCCCCTCAGTGCGGGGTGCCCTCCCCAGCCTGCGCCTGAGGGCACTTAGGGCTGGGCGCGGTCTCTCCCCTTCCACCCGCCTCTCGTTCCCTCGCCCTGACCCTCCCCGGCTGGAGAACGTCACGGCTCCAGCCAATGCCTGTTGCTTGAAGACACCAAGAACGTGCCTGTTGGGGTGAAAATCGTCAGGGGCTGGTTCCCATGTGCGTGATGTAAATATTCCCAGTCCCGCTAGTGCTGCCAGCATGTCAGACTCAGAGGCCACCACGGGCCAGATAAACAAGGTGGAAGTGTGTATGTGGCCGCAAGAAAACAAACGCTTCTGTTTGCATAGAAACGTAGGTTTATTTCCATAGAGACACGCCGAGCACAGAGGGCTGAAGTAAATGAGTCATGGTTAACATGAAATAATAGGACGTTTTAATAAAAATATTTTTCTCTGGAACATTAAGTGACCAGGCACGGAATAACTGCACAAGGGAGTAAGTGTAACACAAGTAAACCTATTTTTCTTGTTCTCCGAAAGCAAAATGTTTCCTGTTGTGCTCACCAAACAAGTCAGCCCAAGACCAATGACGTGGCCGTGGGCTGCTACAGTATTCGCTGCTGGTATTAGTGCAGAGAAATGGCGCGCCTGCGCGGAAGGCACATAAGGGAAACGAATGCAACACGATTCTAGTCGTCAGTCATTAGCAAGCGTTGTAGTTCATTATTAATAACGACGTATAACGGGATATGGTAAAAATTAAGTTATGAAATTTTTATTAAAATGTTTCTTACCGTTAAGGACCACAAAAAAATATGTGTTGTGGGCCGCATACGACCCGCAGGCCGAGAGTTTGACACGCTTGTTCTAGTGCCTTCCAACATGGGTTCCATGCCAGCCTTCCTCCCTCCCAGGCAGGGAGCAGATGTGTCCAGAGCATCTGAGATAGCCCACATCTTGGGAGCTTCATTGCCACGTCGCGCTCATAGAAACTTCCAGAAGTTTCTGAAAATGCTCTTCTTGAGTGGAAGGAAGTCATCATCCCTCATCCCAATCGCAATGCCCTGCCTCCCTGGCCCTTCCTTCTCTCCCTTCCTCCCTCTCTCTCTGGGGATTCACCCAGAGTGCCTGGGCCCCCCACCACGTGTGAGCGCCTACTCTCTCTGGTCTTGCACTCTGCGTGCCCCTCGAGGCTCCCTCAATCCCTCAGAGCATGGGGAAGCCCCCCCCCCCCAGCTCCCCATAAACCATCCTCCTGTCAATCACGTGGGTCTGTCCATGGGCCCAGCCCACAGGGCGGAGGACACGGTGGGGCGCAGACTCTGCAGCTCACCTTGAGCTCAGCCTCTTGCCACCCCGGTGGGTGGGGGACCCCTGGGCCGTGCTGCAGAGAAGGCTCCCCAGAGGGCACGGTTCGAGGGGCACAGATTTTCAAAAAGGCATCCAGGTGTTGGTATCTGCGTCTTAATGCGGAAAACTAAATTGGGACGCTGGTTTCGCACTAACTTCAGGCCTGGCGGCCGAGAGGAGAAGGCCCAGCCTGCCACCTTGGGGAGCTGGTACCCGCGTGCAGCCAGGAGAAGGGGTGCTGGATTTTCTGTCACAACAGGGAAGCCAGAGGAGTGGCCTCAGAGCTTTGAACTTTCCTGGGCATTTAGAGAATTCTAGCTTTTCAGTGATGAAGGCCTCGGGGTTCCGTGGACTGGCTTTGCCTCACTTCTGTCTGCCTATTTCTAGGCGTCTCGGCGCCTCTCAGTGTCAGTGTCAGGCGGCCGAGGTCCTGGAGCCTTCACGCTCCTGGCGGCAGCGCCTGAGAAATCTCTCTCTGGTCTTGGAGAGTGCCCGCTGCCTGGCATCCAGGCACGGCGGGGGGTGACGAGAGTGGAAGACACCGCCTGCCCCTGGGAGAGGGACGTCCAGGCGTGGCTGTGTGGCCTTGCCTGCGGGCCTGGGTGGGCTGCCGCTTGGCGAAAAGCCTGATGGCGAATACTGGCCTAAGCCACCCCTCTTCCCACCGCTGCCTGAATTCAGACAGTTGCTTTTTATGCAGTGTGTGGGCTGGGACTTTCCATGGTCAAGGCCAACAAACCCTTAATCCCAGAGAAAATCTGTGCCACCCCACCGCTGCAGAACGCTGTGTGTGACGCTGTCAAGAGAGAGTGTGTGCAGCCTTTGCTTCTAGCTGCGTGGTCTGGGATACAGGGAGGGTCCCGGGGAACAGACCCCTCTCCGCTCCCACGTGGGATGGACCGGCGAACCCCTTTAACAGAGGAGCGAGGTCTCTCCTCCCCGTGAAGGTGGCTAGGGTGAGCAAGGCAGCTGTTTCTCAGATCAGATATTCTCATGGGCTTTTGTTTCTGGCCACGCACGGGGGTGCCTCTGCCCTCACCCCCAGAGGTGCCCTTCTGAGCTGTAAGGCACTGCCTGGAGCGTCCCCCACGTGGCTTGGACTAAGCATATTTGGGGGCCCAGCGGGGAGAGCTGTGGCTGAGCGTCTGTGCCGGCTCCTGGGGAGTTTCCTTGGGGAACCGCTCGTCGGGACGGCTGGTGTCCGGGTCAGAGCACACGCTCCCTGGCAGGCGCCCTCTGCGCGTGTCTGCAGTCCAGCAGCTGCCAGCGGGAGCGGATGCCCGGCGTCTGAGCACAAAGAGAGCCTTGATTACCCAGAGAGGAGAGAGGGCTGCCAGCCAGGTGGGCCCGGTCCCAGGAGCAGAGGCAGGAGCTGCCAAAGAGAAGGCGGGGTGAGGTGGGGCCCGCGTGGCCCAGAGGCCCAGGAGGTGCGCTGGGCACCGTTTCTGCAGAGCCAGCCGTGACCTACCCCATGGCAGGCAGAGAGAACCAGAAGGCTCTGTGTCCAGAAAGAACCCCTGAAAACAGCCCAAGCTAAGAACTCTGGGGGCTCTTAGACATCCCCTGAGTCCCCCGCAAGACGTCTCAGTGTGCCGGGCTGAACTGTCTCCTCGGACAGAACGGGAACAACGAGCTGAAAAGTCGCCAACAATAAATCTGTGTGTCCCGCTATTGATTCTTCCGTACCTGTGGCCTCCCGCCCTGTGAATGCTCTGTGTGTGACATGACATTCCTCATTTAATAACGCTGTCACTCAATGGGCCTGAATTGGTATTATTGGTTACTGAACACTGGCGTGAGTCTGTTTCCATTGCAGAGGAAAACCTAGAGTAAACATGAACTAAATCTCTATCAGGAATGCAGTCCGTGTGGTAGTGCAATACGTTGCAATCGGTACCCCGTCAATAAAACCAATGAGCACACGTGGTCTTTCCCCGTGTATAGCTTCCGTTCGCATGTTGTTAGCAGGCATACATATTTGTATTCTTTTTTTTTTTTTTTGGAAAGGATTATTTACACTGGAATAAGAGCCATCTGAAATCATTTATGTTTGCATACTGAAAAAAATAAATAAACTTCAGAAGGATGAAGATTGGAGCTTTTTAATGATAATGATTGGTAAGGAATAAAACAAAGCAGAAATCTCATAACTTAGCCAGTGCAAATAGATCCAGAATGACCCAACCCTTTACTGCCTCCTCAGGCCCTGTGGTCACACAGAAGGGCCCTGGGCCAAGTCGCCATCTTGAAATTCTCTCTCTTTTTTTTTTTTTTTAATATGTTTTTATTGAATTCAGAGAGAAAGAGGGAAATAGAAACATTGGTGATAGAGAGAATTATGATTGGCTGCCTCTTGCACGCCCCACACTGGGGATGGAGCTTGCTACCTGGGCATGTGTCCTGACCGGGAATCGAACCATGACCTCCTGGTTCAGAGGTGAATGCTCAGCCACTGAGCCATGCCAGCGAGGCACCGTCTCACAATTCTTAATGTTGTTTTGTACGTTTTCATGTTCACACGGAGCCCTGCAATGTGGCTGCTCCTGCTCACGGGAGTAAGGTTATGCCATCAGCTCTTGGGCCTGGAGAAGCTGAGATTGAGGGAGAAGTTCTGGTTAATTCCTTCATTCTACAAGTTTCCTGAGCCTCAGCTGCCTTGGGGGACATTCCAGACTTTAACATGCACATGCATCACTGGGGCATATTGTTAAAAAGGCAGATTGGCGCCGAAACCGGTTTGGCTCAGTGGATAGAGCGTTAGGCTGGGGACTGAAAGGTCCCAGGTTCAATTCCGGTCAAGGGCATGTACCTTGGTTGCGGGCACATCCCCAGTGGAGGGCGTGCAGGAGACAGCTGATTGATGTCTCTCTCTCATCCATGTTTCTAATTCTCTGTCCCTCTCGCTTCCTCTCTGTAAAAAAAAATCAATAAAATATATTTTTTTTTAAAAAAAAAGCAGATTGGCTCAGTGTGAATGGGATGGGGCCCAAGATGCTACATTTCTAGCATGTTCCCGGGTGATTTTAATGCTCCCGGTTCACACTGAGTGGTGAGGAGATCGGTCCTGCTCAGAGCATGCCCTGGGCACCTGCACAGGCTCACCAACATCAGTCTGCACCACGACGAGCATAGAAACCGAGAGAATAGAGGTACTTACGGCAACATGATGAGTGATTTTATGCCGGAACCTTTTTTATTGCATTTTTCTAGTCATTTTCATTAGACGTATCAAAACATTAGTCCACAGTGAATTAGAATTTTTTAAACATTTGGAAAACATCTTTCCCACGGGTTCTACTTTAGAAGAATACATCAGAGACCCCTTTCCTTTAACTCTTTCCTGTGTAAGTCAATCCACAGCGTGTGAAGACTTTGTCTTGGTAATTCCGGTCCTAAGAATTAAAATCGGGTCCTAAAGCCACGAGGTCTTGGTTCTGAGCATAACAGTCCATCGGGCGCCTCCTGCCTCACCAGGTCAGCGAAGAACACAGTGGGTGTGGTCCCGTTTCACAGGTGGGAAAATGAGGCACAGCGAGCACAGGTGCTGCGTGCCTCCGTTATTCGCTGTGAGAGCTGGCTTTGGAACCAGCTCTCCTTCCATGTCCCGGGGCTGCCCAGACCAGACAAAAGAGCGGGTGGGGGACACCCCACGCCAGGGCCAGCTTCTCGGGCACACTACCTGTGTAGTCACAGAGCCATGCTTAGAGGGTCCCGTTCTTGCTTTATGCTCTGCAGAAGCTGTCTTGAAAGTCACATCCTTTTTGAGCACGGTGTTGCCCCTGCTCATTTTGCTCGGGATCCTGCACATCCCGGAGCCAGCCCTGCCCTGGGCCAGGGTCCCTGTGAGGACCAGCCCTGCAGGGTGAGCTTCTGTGGACGGAGGGAGATCACACTTCCTTTCTGATCCTCAGCATCGCCTTGTTCGAGGCAGTATCAATTACGAGTTGGATTCAGACCTCCCAAAACATTTCTTGGGGTGCCCCTGTCACGGAAAAGGCACCGGATGGGAGGCCCTGAGGCACCCATGGAGCTGGGCCTAGGGTCTGCTCTTAGGAAAACGAAGGGACAAAAGTCAGTAAAGAAGGGAAACTGACATCTGTCACCAGCCTTCTCGTCAACAGACCCTGTCAGCCACCTTCTCTACGAGGGCTGCGTGCCTCCACCCGTCTTCCAGAGGAAATATGGGCCCAGAGAGGCTGAGAAACTCGCCCAAGGTCACACAGCGGACAAGAGTGGGGCTGAGAAGGGAACTGCGCTTTGTGGAGCTGAAGCAGCCAGAGCGGCCCTCCCGCTGGCACCCAGCCCCCCTCACAGGGGCTCATTCAGGAAGTGAGTCCACCTTGGGGAATGTTCTTCCCTGAGGTCCCACGCCTGCTGGGGGCGCACCTGTCTTCACCCCTTCACTGCGAGGAGCTCAGAAGCCCAGGCTGGGCTGGGGCTGAGAAAACCCGCGTGGGATCAGACTTCCTCACACTGACCGCCCAGGCTTTCTCACCCAGGCGGCTGGAGGACACGCCACTTGCTTCTTAGAGGAAGTAAGTGTCCCTGAAAGGGAGAAGTGAGAGAAATAAATCACGGCCTCGCCCTTAAGTAGTTATGGACAATCTTCTCCGCCAAGCACATTCTCCAGACAAAAGACAAATTCAGAGAATTAGCAACGACCCAGTCTCTTGATTGCTGCTCTATCTTCCACAGCCTATAGCTTCTGCCTCATCACCCAGAAAGGCTGCCTGCCTTCATCCTGACTACGGTCTCATGAGATCTGAAGTCAGACCCAACCAGTTAAGCTGCTCCCGAATTTCTGACCCATAGAAACTGTGTAAGAGAAACAAACAAAACAGCTTATTGTTGTTTAAAGCTATAAAATTCTAGAGTCACTTGTTATACATCCATGGATAACTCATATATTATGTATACAGGTGTTAGCCTGTTTGTTCAACTGTCCTGAACCTCAAACTTGGACACACACGATGAATCAGACATGAGGAAAGATTGCCCACTAGGACCTGACGAGTTCCTGAGGGTAGAGCAAAATCATGTGGTATGTGTCTTTGCCCTTGGAGCCCTTTCTGACCATCGCGCACAGTAGGGCCACATGCCTGGCACATAGTGGGAACTCTGCTTCCCAGAGAACAGCTTCAACCTCCTGGCTTGCCTTCCGGCAGATGAGCCAACTTGGAGATGATGAGCTGCTAATGCTCAATTATCTGGCCTCTTGTCAAAAATGTGGATTTGTTTCCCAGAGGTCACTGTTTCAAAGTCTCTTTCCATTCTCTCACTCCAAGCGCTGCCAAGAGAAAGGACGTGATAACCAGGCAAGTGAGTCTTTCCCGGGCCAGCTGCCTTCCCCTGCCGGCAGCCAATGTGAAGGGCTGAGCCCTTCACCACCCACCGAGGGGTCCCTCCCCATTTAGGCCTCCTTGGCCATCCTTCATTGGGATGGAGGGAAGCAAGAAAATGATCTTCTTGAAAAGTCAGAACATCTTGAATTTTACCTATAACTCATCCCCTTGTTTTCTTAAATTATAGAATGTGCAATACTCTACTATATAGTCCACATAGCCAACTAATTCTCACCGGGTGCTTTCCCAGACTTTTGCAAAAACACTTGTATCTGTACCAAACGTATGGTTGCAACTGAGGAGCAATAAGAATGTTGTGAGTGAACATACTTTTGTTTACACTAATGGGGGCCACCAATGTGAAACAATAAACATGTAAGTCAACATTTGACTCGTTCATGGATGACAGGAGTGACTTCTCTGAATAAGCAAACAACAGCTTTTGAAAAACCGGAAGAATATTTGCTTTATCTTTTGTGCTTTTTTGTAGCATAATGACTAGAGCTATGCTTTTAAAGACAGCTTTTTTGAAATATAATTGATATAACAATAATTGCACATGTTTAAAGTCCACAATCTGCTTAGTCTCAATTTATAGGTAAATGTCCATGAAACCACCACCACAATCAAGATAATGACTATATCAACCAATTGGTCTGACTCCACAGCTTTGCCATCCTGCAGTCCCCACACTCCTTCTCTCCCCCCACCCCCCAGCCTTCCAGCCTTTCTCTACATCCCAGGAGCTTGACCCATAGGGACGCCACACCCATAGGGACTGACCAATGGGCTCCCAAGCTTTCTGCCTCCACTGGCTTTGTGACTGGCGGGAGAGGTGGGAAAGGTGGGGAAAGGGGAGGAGAGGGGAACTGCTAGAGATGGAGGGAGGAGACCAGAGTAATTATTTTCCTGGTGGCCTCCCTCAAGATCCCTGTGACTTCCTGTGTCCCTTGATGCAGCACCCTGCCCTGCTGCTCTCCCCTGGTGGCCTTTCCACAGGACAGGATGCTGGGTCCGGGTCTGGTGGCCTCCCCGGGCCTCATTCGCGGGCAGATCCAGGTGTAACAGCACCTGCCCTGTACTTATCTACCTACACGTTTATTCAACCCTCCTCCGTTCTCCTAATCAGAGGTGCCGTTTGTTTCTGTGAGATCTGACTGGATCCAGGGTGGAGGGCGGGGAGGGGAGTACTCAGGCAGAGGACAGATAACAGCCAATCCGTATTGAGCACTTGCTACCTGCCAGGCTCTGTTCCGAACGCCTCCCCTTCATTAGCTCGTGCAGCCCTCACAGCAACCCTATGGGGCAGGCACTGTGGCCAGCCCATCTCTCAGAGGAGGGATGCTGAGCACAGAGAGGTGCGGCAGCTCGCCTAAGGTTACACAGCCACAGAGTGACAGGGTTGGGATTCAAACCCTGGCAGCCTCACCCCAGCCCCTGCTCTCACCAACTCCTCCGTGTAGTAGGGAAACTTCTGTCAAAAGAACACGCTCTGTTTCCTCAAAGGGTCTTCTCAACTCAAAGCAGGTTTTTTCGTTTGTTTGTTTTTTAATATATTTTATTGATTTTTTTACAGAGAGGAAGGGAGAGGGATAGAGAGTCAGAAACATCCATGAGAGAGAGACATCGATCAGCTGCCTCCTGCGCACCTCCTACTGGGAATGTGCCCGCAACCAAGGTACATGCCTTTGCCCGGAATCGAACCTGGGACCTTTCAGTCCTCAGGTCAATGCTCTGTCCACTGAGCCAAACTGGTTTCGGCCTCAGAGCAGGTTTGGGGAGGTTTGGAAAAGGGAACCTGTGCTGTGTGATGTTTTTCTTCACTCATTGCCCCCTCCCCAACCCCACCCCCAGCAATGCCAGTGGAACTGGGAGTGGACTCTTAAAAGTGAGGTTTCTCTGAAAACTCCCACACTCCTCCTGAGGACCTGAGTGGAGGGAGGACGAGTCTGAGGAGCTTGTGGAGGCGAGAACCACCCCACGAGGACCCCAGAGATACACACCAGCCTTTAAGACAATAAGGTGAAGGGTTTACTCCTCTTTCCTATGGTCCACCAAGGAGTGGGATATGGAGGGAGGGGCTGCCGTCCTGGAGCCAGGAGCCTGGGGTGGCAACTGACAGAAACCTGGCTCAGATTTGTGTTTGAGTTTTTGAAAAAGGAAAGAAAAGAAAAAGGATTGTATTGGTTCTGGCAACTAAGATGTCTAATGGCGCAGCCAGCTGAAAGCATAGCAGCATCTGCCTCGAAGGATGTCAGCAGGGCACAGTCTCTCTCTGCACTGCTTTCCTCCATCTTGGCTTTCTTCCTGAGGACAGTTTTACCACATGGTGGCCCGGGTGGCTGTGGACTGCGCGAGGTTGATACTCTCCCAGCTTAAGGCCAAAGTGGAGGAGGAGGAGGGAGACTGCTGGCCTTCCCTGACAGTGTCAACAAAAAAGTCTGGGGAAGGATCTGATTGGCCCCCAACTTGGATCACATGCTCACCCAGGAACCAATCACTGTGCCTGGTAAGTGTAAAAGCTCTGATTGGCCAGACCAGAGTCTTGTTCTCC